>JAUMJM010000336.1:0-69495 GCA_033558235.1 Neomorphus geoffroyi
CATTGTTCCTCAGGGGGGTCTCCATGGAATTTTCCCCAAGGAGCAATCTCCAAGGAGTCCTCACGGAATGCTCTCCGTAGAGCGGTCCCAAAGGGTCCCTGTGGATTGATCCTCAAGGATCTCCAAGGAGCAGTCCCCAAAGAATCCCTGTGGAGTGGTCCTCGGGGGGGGGGGGGGGGGGGGGGGGTGTCTCCATGGAGTGGTCCTCAAGAGTCTACTTGGAGCGATCCCCGAAGGATTCCCATGGAGTGGTCCTCAAGGGTCCCCATGGAGTGGTCCCCAAAAGGTCTCTGTGGAATGGTCCTCAGGGGTCTCCAGGGAGTGATCCCCAAAGGATTCTCATGGAGGGGTCCCTAAGGGTACCCATGGAATCACCCCGAAGATCCCCGTTTAGTCGTCCTCCGAGGTCCCCGTGGAGCAACCCCACGGGCTCCCATGGAGTGGTTCCCAAGGTGCCTATGAAGCAGTTTCCAAGGGTCCCCCAGGGTGTGGTCCTCAACATTCCCATGGAGTGGTCCCCGAAGGATTCCTACGGAGTGGTCCTCAAGGGTCTCCTCAGAGCCATCTCCAAGATCTCCATGGAATGGTCCCCAAAAGGTCCCTACGGAGCAGTTCCTGAGGGCTTCCATGGAGCGGTCCCCAAGGATCCCCATGGAGCGGTCCCCAAGGATCCCTATGGAGCAGTCCCCAAGGTCCCCATGGAGCAGTCCCCAAGGATCCCTATGGAGCAGTCCCCAAGGTCCCCATGGAGCAGTCCCCAAGGATCCCCATGGAGGAGTCCCCAAGGTCCCCATGGAGCAGTCCCCAAGGATCCCCATGGAGCAGTCCCCAAGGTCCCCATGGAGTGGTCCCCAACGTCCCCGGAGAGCATTCCCAACAGGATCCCTGTGCTGTGACCCTCAGGGGTCTCCACTGACCGGTCCTCAGAGGTCTCCATGCGATGGTGTCCCAAGGTTTTCCACGGACTGGTCCCCAAGACACCCTGGGCCCCTCTTGTCCCCCCACCCCACCTCCCGCTGCAGTGGGAACCCTCCCACCAGCCACCCCCCCCCCCGTCCCAGCAATGGGGGGCACCAAGCGATGCGCCCAAAGGCCTTTATTCGGGTTTGGTTGGTAAAACAACGGCGGGCACCACGCCCAGCCACTCTCAGATCACCACCCAACTGTCACCCAACCACTGCCCAACAGCTGCTGGACCATCACCCAACCACTGCCCAACAGCCGCTGGACCATCACCCAACCACTGCCCAACGGCCACCCAGTCACCACCCAACCGTCACCCAACCACTGCCGACCATCACCCAACCACTGCCCAACAGCTGCTGGACCATCACCCAACCACTGCCCAACCACCGCCCAACCACCGCCCAACTGCCACCCAGCTACCACCCAACGGCCACCCAACCACTGCCCAACCACCACACAACCACTGCCCAACCACCACACAACCACTGCCCAGTGACCATCCAACCCCTGCCCAACCACCACTCAACTGCTGCCCAACTTCTTCCCAACTGCTGCCCAACCACCGCCCAACCACCGCTCACTGCCGAACAACCACTGCCCAACCACTGCCCAACCACCACCCAACCACTGCCCAACCACCGCTCACTGCCGAACAACCACTGCCCAACCACTGCCCAACCACCGCCCAACCACCACCCAACCACTGCCCAACCACCGCTCACTGCCGAACAACCACTGCCCAACCACTGCCCAACCACCGCCCAACCACCACCCAACCACTGCCCAACCACCGCTCACTGCCGAACAACCACTGCCCAACCACTGCCCAACCACCACCCAACCACTGCCCAACCACCGCTCACTGCCGAACAACCACTGCCCAACCACTGCCCAACCACCGCCCAACCACCACCCAACCACTGCCAACCACCGCTCACTGCCGAACAACCACTGCCCAACCACTGCCCAACCACCGCCCAACCACTGCCCAACCACCGCTCACTGCCGAACAACCACTGCCCAACCACTGCCCAACCACCGCCCAACCACTGCCCAACCACCGCTCACTGCCGAACAACCACTGCCCAACCACTGCCCAACCACCGCCCAACCACCACCCAACCACTGCCCAACCACCGCTCACTGCCGAACAACCACTGCCCAACCACTGCCCAACCACCGCCCAACCACTGCCCAACCACCGCTCACTGCCGAACAACCACTGCCCAACCACTGCCCAACCACCGCCCAACCACCACCCAACCACTGCCCAACCACCGCTCACTGCCGAACAACCACTGCCCAACCACTGCCCAACCACCGCCCAACCACCACCCAACCACTGCCCAACCACCGCTCACTGCCAAACAACCACTGCCCAACCACTGCCCAACCACCGCCCAACCACTGCCCAACCACCGCTCACTGCCGAACAACCACTGCCCAACCACTGCCCAACCACCGCCCAACCACTGCCCAACCACCGCTCACTGCCGAACAACCACTGCCCAACCACTGCCCAACCACCGCCCAACCACCACCCAACCACTGCCCAACCACCGCTCACTGCCGAACAACCACTGCCCAACCTCTGCCCAACCACCGCCCACTGCTGAACAACCACTGCCCAAACACCGCCCAACCACCGCCCAACCACCACCCACTGCCGAACAACCACTGCCCAACCTCTGCCCAACCACGGCCCAACCACTGCCCAACCACCGCCCACTGCCGAACAACCACTGCCCAACAACCACCCAGCCACTGCCCAACTGCCGCTCAACAACCACGTAACCAATGCCCAACAGCCGCCCAACAGCCGCCCATCCATCCTCAAATCACTACCCAGCTACCACCCAACGACCACCGGACCGTGGCACCCGGGCGCTGTGCTGGTGGGTGCGTCCACACCCCACGCCAGCCCCACAGGATGCCGGTGTGCGACGGTGCCACCGACACGCGTGGCCACCGGGAGCTGTCCCCATGTCCCCCGTGTCCCTGGGGGGTGCCAGCGCCCTCCCAGCGTGGGTCTGGATCCCAGTTGGGTGCTGGTGCTGGTTCCAGGTGGCCACTGGGCTCAGGGGGATGCGGGGCCCACGTTGAGCCGCAGCGCCACGGGCAAGTGGTCGGAGCGAGTGGCCAGCTGGGTGATGAAGGAGACCCCGGCAACCTCCTGCCGGGGAGAGGGCACGTCAGGGTGGGGGGACACGCGGGGACACGGGCACCACCCCTCTGCTAGGCTGGCACCCATGGAGCGGTTCCCAAGGGGGTCCCCACCGTCCCCACGGAGCCGTCCCCACGGAGTGGTCCCCAAAGTGTCCCTGCGGAGCAGCCCTGAGGGGTCTCCATGGAGCAGCCCCCGAGGCTCCCGTGAAGTGGCGAAGTCCCCAAGGGTCCCCACGGAGGGGTCCCGAAGGGTCCCCATGGAGCCCTCCAAGAGCTCCAAGGAGTGGTCTCTGAACGGTTCCCAAGGAGGTGTTCTCAACGGATCCCCATGGAATGGTCCCCAAAGAGTCCCCGTGGAGTGGTCCTCAGGGGACCCCCTGGGTGATCCCCAAAGGATTCCCAAGGTCCCTATGGAGCAGTCTCCAAGGGTCCCCAGGGCATGGTCCTCAGGATCTCCATGGAATGGTCCTCAGAGCATCCCCATGGCATAGTCCCCAAGATCTCCATGGAATGGTCCCCAAGATCCCCATGGAATGGTCCCCAAAGGATCCCCATGGAATGGTCCTCAGAGGATCCCCATGGCATAGTCCCCAAGATCTCCATGGAATGGTCCCCAAGATCCCCATGGAATGGTCCCCAAAGGATCCCCATGGAATGGTCCTCAGAGGATCCCCATGGAACGGTCCCCAAGATCTCCATGGAATGGTCTCCAAAGGATCCCCATGGAATGGTCCCCAGGGTCCCTATGGAGCAGTCTCCAAGGGTCCCCAGGGCATGGTCCTCAGGATCTCCATGGAGTTGTCCCCAAAGATCCCCATGGAACGGTCCCCAAAGATCCCCATGGAATGGTCCTCAAGATCCCCATGGAATGGTCCCCAAAGGATCCCCATGGAGTGCTCCTCAAGGTCCCTATGGAGCAGTCTCCGAGGGTCCTCAGGATCTTCATGGAGTGGTCCTCAAGATCCCCATGGAATGGTCCCCAAAGGATCTCCATGGAGTGGTTCCCAAGATCCCTATGGAATAGACTCCAAGGGTCCCCAGGGCATGGTCCTCAGGATCTCCATGGAATGGTCCCCAAGGTCCCTACGGAGCAGTGTCCGAGGGTCCACCCACTCACCGTCCGCAGTGGCCGTGCCCCGTGGTGCTCCCGGTACAGGACATAGTCCACGCGCCGACCCTGCCATGGGACGGTGGCCGCCGGGTCGGGTTGTCCGTTGGACAGGATGGGGCCCGCCAGGTACTGGTGACGCCCGGCCGGCTGGGCCAGGGTCCTGAGGACGGGCACACGGTGGCAAGGGGACACGGTGGCATAGGGACATGTGGCAAGGTGGTGGAACGGGAATGTGTGGCATGGAGACACGGTGACAAGGGGATGTGGTGGCACAGGGATGCGGGGAGACGGTGGCATAGGGACATGGTGGCACTGGGACGTGGCAGCACAGGCAGGCGTTGACTTGGGGACATGGAGAGATGGTGGCACAGGGCTGTCATGGCACGGGGAGGTGGTGGCATGGGGACACGGTGACAAGGGGATGTGGTGGCCCAGGGACATGGTGGGAAAAGGATACGGTGGTACAGGAACGTGGGGACATGGTAGCGTGGGGACATGTGGTGTGGAGACACGTTGGCATGGAGACACGTTGGCATGGGGACACGTTGGCATGGGGACACGGTGGTGTGGGGACACGGTGGCGTGGGGACATGGTGGCATGGGGACACATTGGCGTGGGGACACGTTGGCATGGGGACATGGTGGTGTGGGGACATGGTGGCGTGGGGACACGTTGGCGTGGGGACACGGTGGCGTGGGGACATGGTGGTGTGGGGACACGGTGGTGTGGGGACATGGTGACGTGGGGACACGTTGGCATGGGGACATGGTGGTGTGGGGACATGGTGATGTGGGGACACGTTGGCATGGGGACACGGTGGCGTGGGGACATGGTGGCGTGGGGACACGGTGGCATGGGGACACGTTGGCGTGGGGACACGTTGGCGTGGGGACATGGTGGCGTGGGGACACCTTGGCATGGGGACACGGTGACGTGGGGTTCTATCCCTGCTCACCCTTCGTCCCCATCTCCGTGTCCCCGTCTCAGCCCCCCCCACGTTCCCATCTCTGTCCCCCTGTGTCCCCGTCCCCGTCACCTCCTCATCTTCTCCGGGGTGGACACGGGCTCCTCATAAATCCTCAGGTAGTTCAGGAGGGTTCCTGGAGGTGGGAATGGGATGGGATGGGGTGGGATGGGGTGGGGTGGGGTGGGATGGGATGGGATGGGATGGGATGGGATGGGGTGGGATGGGATGGGGATGGGGATGGGGATGGGGATGGGGATGGGTGGGATGGGATGGGATGGGGTGGGATGGGATGGGATGGTGGATGGGATGGGATGGGGATGGGATGGGGTGGGATGGGGTGGGATGGGGTGGGATGGGATGGGGTGGGGATGGGGTGGGATGGGATGGGATGGGATGGGGTGGGATGGGGTGGGGATGGGATGGGATGGGATGGGGTGGGATGGAGTGGGATGGGATGGGATGGGATGGGGTGGGGTGGGGTGGGGTGGGATGGGGTGGGGATGGGGATGGGGTGGGATGGGGTGGGGTGGGATGGGATGGGGATGGGATGGGGTGGGATGGGATGGGGATGGGGATGGGGTGGGATGGGGTGGGATGGGATGGGATGGGGTGGGATGGGGTGGGATGGGGTGGGGATGGGATGGGGTGGGGTGGGATGGGATGGGATGGGATGGGATGGGGTGGGATGGGATGGGGTGGGGTGGGATGGGATGGGATGGGATGGGATGGGGTGGAGATGGGATGGGATGGGGTGGGGTGGGGTGGGGTGGGGTGGGATGGGATGGGATGGGGTGGGATGGAGTGGGATGGGATGGGATGGGATGGGGTGGGGTGGGGTGGGGTGGGATGGGGTGGGGATGGGGATGGGGTGGGATGGGGTGGGGTGGGATGGGATGGGGATGGGATGGGGTGGGATGGGATGGGGATGGGGATGGGGTGGGATGGGGTGGGGTGGGATGGGGTGGGATGGGATGGGATGGGGTGGGATGGGGTGGGATGGGGTGGGGATGGGGATGGGGTGGGGTGGGATGGGATGGGATGGGATGGGATGGGGTGGGATGGGATGGGGTGGGGTGGGATGGGATGGGATGGGATGGGGTGGAGATGGGATGGGATGGGGTGGGGTGGGGTGGGATGGGATGGGGTGGGATGGGATGGGGTGGGGTGGAGATGGGATGGGATGGGGTGGGGTGGGGTGGGATGGGGTGGGATGGGGTGGGATGGGATGGGATGGGATGGGGTGGGGTGGAGATGGGATGGGATGGGGTGGGGTGGGGTGGGATGGGATGGGGTGGGATGGGATGGGGTGGGGTGGGGTGGGATGGGATGGGATGGGGTGGGGTGGGGTGGGGTGGGATGGGGTGGGAAGGGATGGGGTGGGATGGGATGGGATGGGATGGGGTGGGATGGGGTGGGATGGGATGGGGGTCCCACCTATGGCCCAGGGCTCGTCCCGCCCCGGTCCCTGGCGACAGGGGTCCCGGTAGAGCTCGAAGATCGGGTGCCGCTGGTTCATCTCCTCTGCTGGGGGGTGAGGGGGGGACACGGCTCCACCATCACCAGCCCCCCCCCCCAAACCACCACACCCCCCTCCAGACCCCCCTGACCACCTGAGACCCCCCCATATCCTTGTCCCCCCAAACACCCTGAGCCCCCCACCCCCCCAAATTGCCCCCCAGCCCCTCTGTCCCCCAAATTGCCTGAGCCCCCCCAGCCCCTCTGTTCCCCACCGAACCGCCTGAGCACCCCTGCCCCCCAAACCCCCCCATCCCCCTTGCCCTCCCCCAAATGTCTGTGTCCCCCTGCTCCCCAAAACCCCTGCCCCCCAACTCACCTGCTCCCCGAGCCCCCCCAGCCCCAATCCCCCCACGACCCCAAAACCCCCGCCCCCAACCCCCAGCCCTGCCCCCATCTCCCTAATCTGTCCCTTCACCCCCCCAGCCCCCTGTCCCCCAAACACTCTTGCCCCCCCCAGCCTCCCCAACTGCCCCCCCAGCCCCTAAACAGCCCCCTCTCCCTCCAAACCACCAGCCCCCCACCTCCCTGTCCCCCTCCCCCTCCCCCCCATCCCCCTGTTCCCCCAAACCATCCCCCCCAGCCCCCAAATGCCCTGACCCCCAAACTGCCCCCCAACCCCTCATCCCCCAAACCTGCTGCCCCCCAGACCCCCCCAAACCCCCCAAACTGCCCCCCAGCCCCTCCTCCCCCAACCCCCCCTGCCTCCCTGTCCCTCAACGCCCTGTCCCCCCGATCCCCCAAACCCCCTGCCCCCCCCAGCTCCCTGTCCCTGCACCCCCCAAACCACCTCCCCCTTAGACCCCAGACCCCAACTCACCATGTACCCCCGAAACCGCCCCCCCAGCCCCCCCAAACCACCTCCCCTTAGACCCCAGACCCCAACTCACCATGTACCCCCGAAACCGCCCCCCCAGCCCCCCCAAACCACCTCCCCCTTAGACCCCAGACCCCAACTCACCATGTACCCCCGAAACCGCCCCCCCAGCCCCCCCAAACCACCTCCCCCTTAGACCCCAGCCCCCAACTCACCATGTACCCCCGAAACCGCCCCCCCAGCCCCCCCAAACCACCTCCCCCTTAGACCCCAGACCCCAACTCACCATGTACCCCCGAAACCGCCCCCCCAGCCCCCCCAAACCACCTCCCCCTTAGACCCCAGACCCCAACTCGCCATGTACCCCCGAAACCGCCCCCCCAGCCCCCCAAACCACCTCCCCCTTAGACCCCAGACCCCAACTCGCCATGTACCCCCGAAACCGCCCCCCCAGCCCCCCCAAACCACCTCCCCCTTAGACCCCAGACTTCCAAACCACCTGAGCCCCCCCAACCCCTGTGTCCCTGTCCCCCCAGTCCCCTGTCCCCACAAACCTCCTGAGCCCCCCCAGCCCCCCCCCTCCCCAAACCTGGGGAGCAGTTGTCGAAGTTGAGGTCCCCGCAGAAGACGTCGAAGGCCACCAGGTCCCCGCTCTCCTCCCGCTGCTCCCGGAACTCCTGCAGCCACCGCATGCCCAGCGCCAGCTGCGCGTCCCGTACGGCGCCGTCGCCTGCGACGCAGCCGCATCACCCTCCATCCCCCCCCCCCCCCCATCACCAAGACACCCCCCATCGCCGCAGCCCCCCCCCCTCATCTCCTCACCTGCGGGCGCCTGCAGGTGGGTGCAGCCCAGGTAGCCCACCAGCCTCTGCCCCTGCGCCGAACCCAGCAGCACCTGCGGGGACGCCGCAGCCTCAGCGGTGCCACGTCCTGCGCCGCCGGCCGCGCCGCAGCGGGGGTCCTGCTCACCTGCACCGCCAACACCCCCTTGGCAGCCCACGCGTCCTCGCCGGCGCCGTTGGGGAAGGCGTGGAAGCACGCGGCCAGCACCGGGTACCGGCTGGCTACCAGTAGCCCGCTGTCGAGAAGCTTCAACTGCCGCCCGCGCAGCCCGCGGGCACCCACGCCGGACAGAATGTGCCGGAAGGTTCCGGCAAGGTGGTGCCGCAAGCACACGGCGGCATCGGCGTCGAAGACTTCTTGCAAACACACGAAGTCGGCGTCGGCCGGGAAGCGCTCGACCAACGCCGCCGGCACCGGGGCGGCCATCGGTGGCTGCGTGGTGTGGAGGCTCCCGCTGCGGCCACCAGGCTCACCATGGGCCACCAGGCTGACGTCGGCGTGGAGGGTCCCGACAGAACCAACATGGTCCACCAGGCTGGCGCGGCCATGGGCGGTCCCACCGCGGCCACCAGGGTCACCGTGTTCCACCAGGCTGGCGTTGGCGTGGAGGGTCCCCCCGTAGCCACCAGCGTCACCGTGCTCCACCAGGCTGGCGAGGTCACCACGAGGTTGCGGCGATGCCGGCGCGAGGCTGTGGGCGATGGCGGCGGCGCGTTGCGGCGTGCGGCCGAGGTTGCTGAACTTGGCGAGGCCGCTGGGCAGGAGGCAGACGTTGGCGGTGACGAAGGTGAAGCTGCGGCGCTGCCGCAGGTCCCACGGCTGCGCCGGCGCCGTGGCCGCCGTGACGTGGTAGACGAAGGGGCGGCGCGTGGCCTCCGCCGGGAGCCACAGCAGGAGCCCCAGAGTGGCCAACGGCAACGAGAGCAGCAGCGCCACCGCCAATGCCAACGCGGCCAACGCGCGCCCGCACCACGAGCAGCGGCCACGCCGCAGCCGCGCGCGCTCGGCCGTCGTGGGGCACAGGTCCAGCAGCCGGTTGGTGGCCCAGAAGGTGGGGGCCAGGAGCCCAGAGGCCACCGAGTCCATGGCGGCCAGTGCGCGGTTGGGGAAGGGCGACGTTGGCAGCGCCATGGCGGGGGGCGCCGTGGTGACGGGCAGCACGTCCGCACCGCGAACCTGCGCGGGGGATCCAGGGACCCGGCCTGTGGGGACAGAGGGGATCAGGGGGGTGGGAGTGGGACCCCCATCCCGGACGGGACCCCCATCCCAATGGGACCCCCATCCCAATGGGACCCCCGTTCCAAGCACGACCCCTGTTCCAATTCCAATTCCAATTCCAAGCAGGACCCCCATTCCGGGTGGGACCCCCATTCTGGGTGGGACCCCCATCCTGAGCAGGACCCCCATTCCAGGTGGGACCCCCATTCTGGGTGGGACCCCCATCCTGAGCAGGACCCCCATTCCGGGTGGGACCCCCATTCTGGGTGGGACCCCCATCCTGAGCAGGACCCCCATTCCAGGTGGGACCCCCATTCCAGGTGGGACCCCCATTCCGGGTGGGACCCCCATCCTGAGCAGGATCCCCATTCCAGGGATGCCCCCATCCCAAGCTGGACCCCGGTTCTGAACACGACCCCCCCCCCCCCCCCCGCCCCCCGAGCAGGACCCCCATCCCGAACAGGACCTCCTTTCCAAGTGGGACCCCAATTCTAAGCCAGCTCCTCATCCCAAGCAGGACCCCCCCATCCTGAGCAGGACCCCAACTCCGAGCAGAACCCCCATTCCGGGTGGGACCCCCATTCCAAGAGAGATTCCAATCCTGAGTAGGATTCCAACTCCCAGAGAGACCCCCATTCCAGCAGGACCCCCCATTCCAGCAGGACCCCCCCATTCCAGCAGGACCCTCATTCCAGCAGGACCCCCCCATTCCGGCAGGATCTCCCTCCCGAACACGATCCCAGTTTGGAGCAGGACCCCAGTTCCAAGCGGGACACCCAACCAGTGCAAGACCCCCACTCCAAACAGCACCCCCATCCTGAAAAGGACCCCCATTCCAAGAAGGTCCCCAATTCCAGGCAAGACCCCCATTCCAAGCAGGACCTCAATCCTGAACAGCGCCCCCATTCCGAGCGGGACCCCCGTCCCGAGCAAGACCCCCATCGTGAACAGGACCCAAACAGGACCCCGGTTCCGAGCAAGGTCACGATTCCGAATGGGACCCTCATTCCAAGCAGGACCCCCATCCCATACAGGACCCCCACTCCAAGAGGGACCCCAGTTCCAAATGGAACCCCAGTTCCAAATGGAACCCCCATTCTGACCGGACCCCCATCCCGAGCAGGATCCCGATTCTGAGCAGGACCCCAATTCCCAGAGGGACCCCCATCCCACGCAGGACTCCCACCTGGAACAGGACCCCCCATTCCCACAGACACCCCCATTCCAAGCAGGACCCCAATTCCGAGCGGGACCCCAATTCCGAGCCGGCCCAGCTGCCACCGTGGGAACTTCCTGCGGGCGGGAGCGTCCCCCGCATCCGAGGGCTGAACCTGGCATTCCAGGCCCTGGGAATGAGGGGGGCACTGTAGGGGGGACCCTGATATCCACGGGACCCCCAAAGCCACCACATTGCAGGCACAGCCGGGGGACCCTGATGTCCCCACATCCCAACAGCCAGGGGGACCCTGATGTCCCTGGGACTCCCAGTATCGGGGGGACCCCCCATGTTCCTGGCACCCCCAAAGCCACCCCTGTGCTGGCACAGCCTGGGGACCCTGATGTCCCTGGGACCCCCAAAGCCAGGAGGACCCCAATGTCCCCAGCACCCCCCAAAGTCAGGGGGACCCCAATGTCCCCAACACCCCCCAAACCAGGGGGACCCTGATGTCCCTGGGACCTCCAAAGCCAGGAGGACCCCAATGTCCCCGGGACCCCCTAAAGCCAGGGGGACCCCGATGTCCCCAGATCCCCAATGCTGGGAGACCCCCATGTCCCCGGGCCCCCCAAAGCCACCCCTCACCTGCCCGCCGGACCCGGGGGGTGCCGGGCCCCCCCATTCCCAGTATCCTGGCGGCTGAATCCTGGCGAGGCCGGGACTGGCCCAACGGGTTCCCCGGCTCCTCGTGCCCCACGGCCGCCCCGAACCCCACGCCCCATCCTGCGCCGTCACCCGGCGCCCCGTGACTCGTCTGGAGTCACTGCCGGGGCCACTGGGGTGGCTGGGAACACTGGGAACGGTGGGAATGGTGGGGTCACTGGGAACGGTGGGGTCACGGGATGCTGGGATGACTGGTAACATTGGGGCCATTGGGGATACTGGGGTAACTGGGATCACTGGGAATGCTGGGGACACTGGGGATGTTGGGATCACTGGGGTCACTGGGGACACTGGGGTCACTGGGAATGCTGGGGACACTGGGGACACTGGAGATGTTGGGATCACCGGGGTCATTGGGGACACTGGGGATGCTGGGGACACTGGGGGTCACTGGGGGTCACCAGTGACACTGGGATCACTGGGGACACGGTGGTCACTGCAGTCAGGGGGGCTGCTGGGGTCACTGGGGACACTGGGGTCACTGGGGTCATGGGAGACTCTGGGGTAAATGGGTCACTGGGGTCACTGGGGACACTGGGGTCACTGGGGACACTGGGGGGACACAGGGGTCATGGGAGACTCGAGGGTAAATGGGTCACTGGGGTCACTGGGGACACTGGGGTCACTGGGGACTCCCCTGCCATGGGGCCTCCCCCCACCCCCAACCAGTGCCCGTCTCACCTCACTGCCCCCCGGGTGCCATGGGCGGCCGACGCGCCAGGGGGTGATGCAACCCCAATCCCGGCACCTCGGCCGTGCCCAACTCCCACGGGAACGGGGCACGGGAGCGGGAAGGCGTGGGGCACAGCCGGGAGTGGCAGCGCTGATGGGCACTGCCCCACGGCGCGGGCAGCAATGGGCACTGCCCCACGGCGCTGGCACTGCCCCACGGCGCTGGCATCTCCCTATGGCACTGGCAGCAATGGGCACTGCCCCACGGCGCTGGCATAGCCCCACGGTGCTGGCATCTCCCTATGGCACTGGCAGCAATGGGCACTGCCCCACGGTGCTGGCAGCTCTGCCCCACAGCACTGGCAGTGATGGGCACTGCCCCCTGGCACTGGCAGCAACGGGCACTGCCCCACGGCGCTGGCAGTGATGGGCACTGTCCCCTGGCACTGGCACTGCCCCCTGGCACTGGCAGCAGTGATGGGCACCACTCCACAGCACTGGCAGCTCTGCCCCACGGCGCTGGCAGCAGCAACGGGCATCACCCTATGGTGTTGGCAGCAGTAACAGCCCTTGCCCTACGGCACTGGCAGCAGCGGGCATCGCCCCAGTGCGCTGGGCTGCTTTGCCCCACGGCGCCGGCAGCAGCGCTGGCATCGCCTCCCAGCGCTGGCCCCGTGCCCGGTGCTGCCGGTTCTGCTCCCTTCCCTGAGGGCCACATGGTCCCCGTGCCAGCTCCGTGTCGCTGCCGCCCCAGCGCCGCCGGCTGTGCCGCTCCCGGGGCCGCATCCTGCACCCGTGGTGCCCCCACTCACCTCCGCTGCCCGCGGCGCTGGAGGCCATCGCTGACGGCATCAACCGCGTTCCTGTGGGAGCCGGCACGGCCACCACCACCGTCACCTCAGGGACACCGTCGGCTTGGGGTCACCGTCACCTTGGGGTCACCGTCTGCTCAGGGTCATCGTTGGCTTGGGGTCACCATCGCATCAGAGTCACCGTCACCTCGGGGTCACCTTCAGCTTGGGGTCACCATTGGCTCGGGGTCACCGTTGGATCAGGGTCACCTTCAGCATGGGGTCACCGTCACCTCGAGGTCACCGTCGGCGTGGGGTCACCTTCAGCTCGGGGTCACCGTCAGCCTGAGGTCACTTGCCTTAGGGCCACCATCAGTTTGTGGTCACCATTAGCTCGGGGTCACCATCGGCTCCCGGCCACCATCGCCCGGGGGTCCCCGCTCGCTCCGCACACCACGGTCTCGCCTGTTTCTCGCCTGTTCCTCACCAGGTCACAAACATCCGCTGGCCGCGACCGGGCGCGGTGGTGATTAACGCCGGCGTTGGCCAGGACCGGTCGTCACCCGCCCCGGCCGCCCGCATTCCAGCCCTGGGTGCGTGGCCAAACACCTCCAACACCTGTGGCCACCAGGTCCCGCTCCCACCCCCACGGTGACACCTGGAGCCGGGGAGCGCGTTGGCCAAGGTCCAGCGAGCGCGCTGGCGACGGTAGCCACGTGCCGGTCACCAAGCGGGCAAGGGTCTGCAGGTGGCAGCGGTCCGGTGACGGTGGCACCCACGTGCGGGCAAGGGTCTGGTGGTGTCACCTGGGAGGGCAAAGGTCTGCTGGTGGCCAGGGTCCAGCGAGGGTCCGGTGACGGTGGCACCCACGTGCGGGCAAGGGGCCACCAGTGCCACCAGGGCCCAGCGACAGGGTCTGGGCAAGGAGCCAGCGGCCACCAAGCTGCACCTTGCCAGGTGAACACCCACAACCGGTTCTGCCCTGCCTGTAACCCTTTACCTGCCGGGATTGCCGGCCAGGAACGCTGCCGTGGCCGTGGTGGCTGGTGAGGATGAGGACGGGAAGGCTGAGGGAGGAAGGGTCGCGGCCGCGGGGGTGCGGCCATGTGGGAGGGAGCACCCTGCTGGGTCTGGGGGTGCCCGGGGACCCCGAAACCCAACGTCTCCACTTGGGGACCCTTCACCGTGCTGCCCTGCCAGCCGTGGGGCTGAGCTGACGTGGGGACACCTGGGCTGGGGAGGGGACCCTGCTGGGGCTGGGGGTGCCCGGGGACCCCAAAATCCCTCCTTGCTGCCTGGGGACCCTTCACCCCCAAAGCTGTGCCGGCGCGGGGCAGGGCTCAGGGTGCTCCCCCGGTCCCCATCGTGGTGTCCCCCCGCTGTAGCGTCCCCATCGCGGTGTCCCTATCCCGGTATCCCCAGTTCCAGTGACCCCATCCCAGTGTCCCCTTCCTGGTGTCCCCCGTCCTGATGTCCCCGACACCGGTGACAGGAGAAACCGGGGCACCTCCGAGACGCACAGCCCTCACCCCCAGCCCCTCGCCTTGCTCAGCCCCAACATGGGGTCCCAAGCGCAGCACCCCACGTCCGCAGCGCCCGCTCTCCCTGCAGTTCCGGCATCAAACGCCTCCGGCTGCGCAGCCAACGGGAAAGGGAACCCGGCCTTCGCCGCGCGGTGCCCTCAGCCAGCCCCGAGCCGCTCCTGCACCCCAAATCCTGCCTGCACCCTGACAGCGCTGCCCGTGCCCCAGCATCACTGCCTGCACCCATACTGGTCTGACTGGGGTTGGGGTGCTCGATGCCAGCTGCGGGTGCCCCTCCAACTCCCCCCAGTCCCACCCGCGGCCGCAGCGGCTGCAGCCACATCCCGAGCAGGCGCAGCACCGGTGCTGGTGGCCCCTGTGGTCCCCATTAGAGTCACCGCCAGAGGTGAGGATGAGGGGGCTGGAACAGGTTTATTGGGCATCTGTGTTGGCGTGGTGCTGGTGTCGTTGTCGCTGCTGGTGTTCCTGGAGGTGTTGGTGTTTTGCGGTCCATGGTGGTGTCGGTGTGGGTGTCAATGCCCGTGTGGGTGTTGGTGTGGGCGCCCACCCACCCAGCCGCTCACCAGCAGAAGAGGGGCTGGAGATGGGAGGGGAGGAGACTGGGATGGAATGGAATGGAGACAGGACTGGATGGGGGTGGAATGGGGATAAGAATTGGGTGGGAAAGGGCTCAGCCCTTCACCCCTCCTCCCCTGAACTTTGGCGTCAGACCCCCCCTCCCCTGAACCCCTCATACTTCTGTGTGAGGTTACGGTTGATTCAGGGATGATGGAGCCTGAGGAGATGTCATAGTCGTATGGCAGCAGGGTGGACTCCAACCAGGAACGCTGATGCAGGGGTGACATAATTGGGTCCAGGCTGTCGGCTGAAGGAGAAGTGGGACATTTGTCAAGGGAGGGGACAGGACGAGGGGGAACGACTTTAAACCAGAAGGGGAAAGATTTAAACGAGACATTGGAATCTTAGAATCATGAGGTTGGAAGAGACCTCTGAGATCATCGTGTCCAGCCGTGCCCGTCTCCCTACTAAACCATGTCGCTAAGAATCTCATCCACCCGTCTTTGAAACACCTCCAGGAACAGCGACTCCACCACCTCCCTGGGCAGCTGTGCCAATCCCTGACCACCCTCTCAGTGAAGAAATTCTTCCGAGTGTCCCCTCTAACCCTCCCCTGGCGCAACTTGCGGCCATTTCCTCTCGTCCCATCACTCGTCACCTGCCAGAAGAGCCCAGCACCCACCCCGTCACAACCCCCTTTCAGGCAGGTGTAGACAGTGGTGAGCTCTCCCCTCAGCCTCCTCTTCTCTGAGCTAAACAACCCCAACTCCCTCAGCCTCTCCTCGCAGGGCTTATTCTCCAGCCCCTCCCCAGCCTCGTTGCCTCCTCTGGACGCGCTCCAGCCCCTCAGTGTCCTTCTTGGAGTGAGGGGCCCAGAACTGACCCCAGCACTCGAGGTGTGGCCTCAGCAGTGCCAAGCACAGGGGCACAATCACCTCCCCGCTCCTGCTGGCCACACTGGGTCTGACACAGGCCAAGAACCACTGGCCCTCTTGGCCACCTGGGCACACTGCTGGCTCCTGTCCATCTGGCTGTCAAACAACACCCCCAGGTCCTTCTCTGCCAGGCAGCTCTGCAGCCACTCTGCCCCAGGTCTCTGTCGCTGCAGGGGGTTGTTGTCACCCAAGTGGAGGACTCTGCTCTTGGCCTTGTTGGACCTCAACCCATTGGGCTCAGCCCATCCATCCAGCCTGGATCCATTAGGAAGATCCTTTCCTGGATCCAGCCTTTCATCCATTAGGAAGCAGCCACGGCGTTGGCCAAACCCTTCTGGAATGTTGTCAGGCTGTGGCTGCTTCCCTGGGAGCTGTTCCAGGGCTCCACCACCCTCTGGGTGAGGAACCTCTTGCTGATGTCCACCCTGGGACATCTCCCTGCCCTTCCCTGGGCTCATCGGTCACCAGAGAGAAGAGCTCGGTGCCTCCTCCTCCTCCTCCCCGGGTGAGGAAGCAGCTCTGAGGTCCCCCCTCAGTCTCCTCCACGTTCAGCCTCTCCTCATCCCGTTTCCCCTCCCCGGCTCCGTGGCCGCCTGTGCCCAGCGAAGCTTCGGAGCCCCCTCCGCCTGACGTCGAATTTTCCGAGGGGGTCGGAGCAGAGGACCCTTCTGCCCGGGGTCCGCGCTCGGCACGAGGCGCCGTCGCTGCTGCGAGAACGGGGTCTGGGGACCCCCCCCCCACACACACACACTGATTGACAAAGAACACCCCACCGCACCAACACCGTGCGATCCCTCGCACCCAGCCCTGCGGGGGTTCAGATCCATCTGGACGTGGTGCTCGGGTGGGGTTGGCAGCGCCGGGCGAAGGGGGGGCCTTTCCAACCTCAGGGGCTCCACGGATTTGTACACCCGGGTCAGGGTGACGCGGGCTTTCAGTGTAGGGTGGGGGGAAGGACTTGGGGTGCTGGGGGGGGAGGGTTGGGGTGTTGGGGGGGGGGGACTTGGGGTGCTGGGGGGGGGGTTGAAGCTCCACATGAGCCTCAACGCGCGCCCCCAGCCCAGAAAAAGCCACGCGTGGAGGGGTCCCTGCCCGGGGGGGGGGGGGTTGGGGGGGTGGGGAGGTCCCTTCCAACCCAAACGGTCCCCCCCCCTCCCCCAGCACGTGTCCCCCTCCCTCCCCCTCCCCCCCAGCACGTGTGTCCCCCCCGCACGTGTCCCCCCCCTCCTCTCCCTCCCCCCCCCCGCACATGTGTCCCCCCTCCATGTGTGTCCCCCCCTGCCCCCCCCCCTCCAGGACCCCTCGAGGCGCTGCGTGGGGTCCCCTTCCCCATGTAAATCCCCCCAGGCCGCCGCTGTCCCTCCAAAAGTCCCCTCTTTCCCCCCCCCCCAACACCCCTTTTCCCCCAAAATCTGCCCTTTTCCCGCCCCCGCCCCCCCTCGTTTCCCGCCAAACCCCGCCTTTCCCGCCAAACCCAGCACCTGTTCGCACGCCCCTCCAGACTCGATCAGTCGAGGGCCGCGCAGCCGCCGCTCACCTCCCTTCGCCCAGGCACGATCAGCCGATAGCCGAGCTGCGCCGCCATTTTCCCGGAAGTGCCGTGCGCTGGTTTTGGGGGGAGGGGGGGGGTCCGGTCGTGGTCCCGGCACCAGCGAGGGGTTCGGGAGGGGCCGCGGCGGCTCCGGGAGAGGAGGGAGGGAAAGGGGAAGGGGGGGGAGAGAGCTGAGCCCCTCGGGATGTTCCACGGCATCGCGGGACCCGCCGGGATGGGAGGTGAGCGGGGGAGAACCGGGATGGGGGGGGGGGGAGGAGAACGGGGATGGGGGCGGGGGGGGAGAAGAACCGGATCGGGGGGACACGCGGAGGTGGGGGAACCGGGATGGAGGGGGGAAGGGGGGGGGCAGTACGGGAGGGCAACGGGGGGGTGGGAACGGGGATGGAGGAGCGAGCTGGGACGTGGGGGGAAGGGGAGGGAGGGGACCGGGATGGGGGTCCCCGGTGGCCCCCGGCCCCCCCTGACTCTGTCCCCCACTTTTCCAGCCCCCGGGAACAAACCAGAGCTCTATGAGGTGAGTGGGGACCCCCCTGGCACCGGGACTGGATCCCCGGGGCTGAGCTGATCCGGATTGGAGCCCAGGGCCTGAGCCGATCCGGATTGGATCCTGGTTCTGAGCCGATCCGGATTGGATTCTGGTTCTGAGCCGATCCGGATTGGAGCCCAGGGCCAATCCCATCCGGACGGGAGCCTGGGGCCAAACCACTTCAGATCGGATCCCGGTCCTGAGCCGATCCAGATCGGATCCCTGGGACTGAGCCCATCCGGATTGGCTCCTGGTCCTGAGCGGCTCCCCCTGTTTTTCCCCAGGAGGTGAAGCTCTACAAGAACGCGCGGGAGAGGGAGAAGTGAGTGCGGAACGGGACCAGGAGCAGCTCCTCGGGGACCTGGGCACCATCCTGGTCCTTCCTGGTGCCCATTCTCCACCCTGGTCCCACCTCCCCATCCCGCTCCCCACCTCCCCATCCCGGTCCCACCTCCCCATCCCGCTCCCCATCTCCGCTCCCACCTCCTCCATTCCCGCTCTCCTCTCCTCCTATCGTGGGACCACTCTCCTCTCCCCATTCTCAGTCCCCTTGTTCTCCATCACGGTATCTCTCCTAGGACAACGCGTTCTCCACCATGGTCCCTCCTGGTCCCCTCTCCTCCATGCCGCTCCCTTCTCCTCCCAACCCAATCATCCCTCCTGCTCCCCTCTCGCCCATCCCACTCCCATGTCCACCCATCCTGGTCCCCCCTTCTCCATCCTGGTCTTCTCCACTGCGTTCCCCGGTGGCTGCAGGTACGACAACATGGCCGAGCTCTTTGCGGTGGTGAAGACCCTGCAGGCGCTGGAGAAGGCCTACATCAAGGATTGCGTCTCTCCTAACGAGTGAGTCCTTGGCCCCCAGGGTTTCCTGCGTCCCCACGGAGGATCTAGAAGATCCCATCTCCTCCCTCCTGATCTTCTCCAGGTACACGGCCGCCTGCTCCCGCCTCCTGGTCCAGTTCAAAGCCGCCCTCAAGCAGGTCCAAGGCTCCGAGATCAGCTCCATCGATGACTTCTGCCGCAAGTTCCGGGTGAGCCGCGGTGCTGCCGGTGGCACCGGCGCCAAGAGGACACCAGATGTGCTGCTCATGGTCTCCTCTGCCCACAGCTCGATTGTCCCTTGGCCATGGAGAGGATCAAGGAGGACCGGCCCATCACCATCAAGGACGACAAGGGCAACCTCAACCGCTGCATCGCCGACATCGTCTCCGTACGGCACTGGGTGGGGGGTGGGAGCTGGGGAAGGGGTTATGGTTGATCCAGCTGGGATGGCATCCAAGGAACCCGGCCAGGCTGGAGAAGTGGGACCACAAGAACCTCATGAGGTTCAACAAGGCCGAGTGCGAGGTCCTGCACCTGGGTCGGGGCAATCCCGAGCACAAATCCGGGTGGAGAATGGATTGGGAGCAGCCCTGAGGAGAAGGACTTGTGGTGCTGGGGATGAGAAGCTCCACGTGAGCCTCAACGTGCGCTCGCAGCCCAGAAAGCCACGCGTGTCCTGGGCTGCACCCAAAGCAGCGCGGCCAGCAGGGCGGGGGAGGGGGTTCTGCCCCTCTGCTGCGCTCTGGGGAGACCCCACCTGGAGCCCCGGGTCCAGCTCTGGAATCCCCAATGGGAGAAGGAGATGGAACCGTTGGAGCGAGTGCAGAGATGATCCAAGGGCTGGAGCCCCTCTGCTCTGGGGACGGGCTGGGAGAGCTGGGGTCGTCCAGCCTGGAGAGGAGAAGGCTCTGGGGAGCCCTCAGAGCAGCTCCCAGCGCTGGAAGGGGCTCCAGGAAAGCTGGGGAGGGGCTTTGATGGGACAAGGGGGAACAGCTTTAAATTGGAAGGGGGAAGATGGAGATCGGCCATCGGGAAGGAATTCTGCACGCTGAGGGTGAACCTGGCCGAGGGTGCCCAGAGCAGCGGTGGCTGCCCCATCCCTGGAGGTGTTCCAGGCCAGGTTGGATGGGGCTTGGAGCCCCCTGACCCAGTGGGAGGTGTCCCTGCCCATGGATCTGGATGGGCTTTGAGGTCCCTTCCAGCCCAACCCATTCCATGATCCCCTCTCCCACAGCTCTTCATCACTGTGATGGACAAACTGCGCCTGGAGATCCGCGCCATGGATGAGGTAGGACTCCATCCGCACGTTGATGGCACCAGCTCAGCAGTGCCACCGCGACACCTCATCCCAAACTCCCTCCCCAGATTCAACCAGACCTGCGGGAGCTGATGGAGACCATGAACCGCATGAGCCACCTCCCTCCAGACTTCGAGGGCCGGCAGAAGGTCAACCAGTGGTGAGTCCCAGTGCGCCGGCTCTGCCACCGCCTCCAGTTTTGGGGTGGTGACACTGATCCTGCTTCTCCCAGGCTTCAGACACTGAGCGGAATGTCGGCATCCGATGAGCTGGATGACTCCCAGGTCCGGCAGATGCTCTTCGACCTTGAATCTGCCTACAATGCCTTCAACCGCTTCCTCCACTCCTGAGCACCCACCATTCTCCACCATCCCAAGTCTCCCAGTCCCCTCCCAGTCCTTACTGGTGTTAAGAGGAACACAGGGATCCTAAATCCCGCACATGGTGACGCCAGAAACACCAAAACCCACCAATGATTCTGATAAATACGGTGTGTAATGGATTAAAACCACGCGCTGGTGATGATGGTGGCATCTCAGAGGCTTTTGCAGAAGAGCTTGTGGTGCCGCGTGACGGTGCCGAGTGCTGCGCCAGCCGGATGGCACCAGGCTGAGCCAGCATCACGCTGGTCGCTCCGGCTGATGCGCCGACTACAGAGGCGGAGATCCTGGATCTTGCTGGAAGATCTGGTCCAGGTGGTGGTGTCCAATGGTCCCTCTACGGAGCAGCCTGGAAGGGAGGAAGAGGGTGGTGGTGGTGGTTCCTTCCCAGTTCCTTCCTGCTGGTGGTGGTGGTTCCTTCCCAGTTCGTTCCCAGTTCCTTGGTGGTTCCTTACCTGCCAGGTTGAGGAACTGGAGCCCCTCACTCCGTTCTTCCAGGGCCGAGAGCAGCGCCCACAGCCCCACGGCGCTGATGCCAGGGTTGGCCGAGAAATCCAGGGACACCAGAGCTGGGCAAGCAGGGAGGCACCTGCAGGTGGGGGGAGATGGCAGTGGGGGGGTCTCTGTCCCCAGGTCCCCAAAGGGGTCCCTTCCATCCTGGTGTCCTCACATCGTGCTTCCATGCTGGAGCTGGCATGGGATCTCCATTGGGAGGTAGAGGGTGAAGATCCTGAAGCCAGGATTTCTTTGTGCCATCACACGGCCACCCCCTTGTCCCCATAGGTGTCCCCGTGTCCCTAAGGGGATCCTCTCCATTCCTGACATCCCCACATGGTGCTTCCATGCCGGAGCTAGCACAGGGTCTCCATTGGGAGGTGGAGGATGAAGATCCTGATGCCAGGACCCCCCAATGTCCCCAGTGTCCCCTCACCTGGCCACTTCCAGAACGTCCCCGTCTCCCAGCCGGTTCCCAGACAGCGTGAGGTGGCTGAGGACACAGCCCTCCTGCGGGATGGACACACCAGGATGGGCACAACCGTGGGCCATGGTGGTGTCCCCCCATCCCAATGTCTCCCCGTACCCCAGTGTCACCTGCGCCAGGAACCTGCCGAGCGCCACGGTGAGGGGCCGCGACCCCGGCGCAGTGATGGAGCCAAGGTCCAAGCGGCCAAGGATGCGGCAGGAGACGCTGCCCAGCAGCCGCTCCAGTGCCGGCGTCCCCAGGGCGTTGTAGGACACAGCCAAGGTCTGCAGCCGCGCGGCTCCTGGGGGAGAATTGCAGAGTGGTCACAGAACCATGGAATCACCTGGTTGGAAGAGAACTTTGAGATCATCGAGTCCAGCCGTTCCTGTCCTCTGCTAAACCAGATCCCGGAGCACCCCATCTACCCGGCTTCTAACACCTCCTCCCTGGTCCAGCGCTTGAGAACCCTTTTGGTGAAGAAACTTCTCCTGATGTCCAATCTGAACCTCCCCTGGTGCAACTTGAGGCCATCTCTTCTTGTCCCATCACTTGGGAGAAGAGACCAACACCCACCTCGCTATAACCCCCTTCCAGGGAGTCGTAGACAGTGATGAGGTCTCCCCTCAGCCTCCTTTTCTCCAGGCTGAACACCCCCAGGTCCCTCAGCTGCTCCTCAGAACCCTTGTTCTCCAGACCCTTCTCCAGCTCCGTTCCCTCCTCTGGACGCGCTCCAGCCCCTCAATGTTCTTGGAGTGAGGAACCCAAAACTGAACCCAGGATTTGAGGTGTGGCCTCACCAGCGGGCACAATCCCTTCCCTGGTCCTGCTGGCCACACCACGGCTGGTCCAAGCCAGGAGGCCATTGGCCTTCTTGGCCACCTGGGCCGCTGCTGGCTCACATTCAACCACTGTCAACCAACACCCCAGGTCCTCCTCCAGGCAGTTCTCCAGCCACTCCTCCCCAAGCCTGGAACGCTGCAAGGGGTTGTTGTGCCCCAAGTACAGAACCCACCACTTGGCCTTGCTGGACCTCATCCCATTGGTCTCGACACATGGTCCAGCCTGTCCAGATGCCTCTGCAGAACCTTCCAGCAGATCCACACTTCCACCCAGCCTGGTGTCACCCACAAACTTGCTAAGGGAGCCCCTCCATCCCCTCATCCAGATCATGGATGAAGACACTCAACACGACTGGACCCAAAGCCAGGCCCTGGGGACCCCACTTGGTGGCCTCCAACTGGGTTTGACCCCATTCCTCACCACTCTTTTGGCCACCCAACCCATTTGTCCCCCAGCAGAGGGGGTTCCTGGCCAGGCCAAAGGGGTCGGGCAGTGGCAGCGGGCGCTCACCGGGAAGGGTGAAGGCATCGGAGAAGCCGCAGGCCTGGACACGCAGCGTGGTCAGCGCCGGGCACACCTGCAGGAGCTGCGCCAGCGCGCGGCACCCAGCGTCGCCCAGCGGGTTCAGGCTCAGGTCCAGCTCCTCCAGGCTCTGCCAGGGCACGCAGAGGGGTCAGGGGGTGGAGAAAGGGGTTTTGGGGGCACAGAGAAGGGATTTGGGGGATGTAGTTGGGGTTCAATGGATGGAGAACAAGAATTGGGGATGGAGATGGGATGGAGAGATGATTCAACGGATGGAGAAGGAGATTTGGGGGACAGAGAATGAGATCTGGGGATGGAGATGGGGTTCGGTGGACGGAGAAAAGGTTTGGAGATGGAGAAGGAGATTTAGGGGATGGGATTTATGGGGTGGAGATGTGGTTCGATGGATGGACACGGAGATTCGGGGGATGGAGATGGGATTTGGGGCAAGGAGAGAGGGTTCGGGGGGTGGAAAATGAGATTTGGGAGGCGACAGAAAGGAGTCAGGGGTGGATAAAGGGATTTGGGGGGACAGATGAGATTTAGGGGACGGAGACAGGGTTCAAGGAACGGAGAACAAGATTTGGGAAGGGAGATGGAGTTCAGGGGATGGAGAATGAGATTTGGGGATGGAGACGGGATTTAGAGGACAGAGATGGGATTTGGGGGATGGATAAAGGGATTTGAGGGACAGTCGGGATTTGGGGGATGGAGACGGGGTTTGGGGACAGAGAATGAGATTTGGGGATGGAGATGGGGTTCAGGGGATGGAGATGGGGTTCAGGGGACGGAATAAGGGATTTGGGGGCGAAGGAGAGGGGTTGTGGGGCAAATAAAGTGATCTGGTGGATAGAGATGGGATTTGGGGAACAGAGATGGGATTTGGGGAACAGAGACGGGGTTCGGGGATGGATAAAGGAATTTGAGTTGTGATGGAGAGGGGTCGGGGGACGGATAAAGGGATTCAGAAGGCAGAGATGGGATTTGGGGGATGGAGATGGGGTTCAGGGAATGGAGATGGGATTTAAGGGACAGAAATGGGATTCAGGGGATGGAAAAGGAGATTTGGGGGGTACAGAGAGGGAGAAGGGGATGGATAAAGGGATCTGGGGGATGGAGATGGGATCTTGGGGACGGATAAAGGGATTTGGGGGGTGGAGATGGGGTTAAGGGATAGAGAACGAGATCTGGGGAGGGAGATGGGGTTTGCTGGATGGAGAACGAGATCTGGGGATGGAGGAGATTTAGGGGATGGAGAAGGAGATTTGGGGGGCAATGGAGAGGGGTTGGGGAGGCGGATAAAGGGATCTAGGGGATGGAGATGGAGTTCAGGGGATGGGACTGGAGTCAGAGATGGGATTGGGAGAACAGGACTTGGGGGACAGAGATGGGATTGGGGGGACAGAGATGGATTTGGGGGATGGAGGGAGCCTGGGGGGTCCAGGGCTGGCCCCTCACATCCCACCAAGCCCAGCCCTGGATTCCCAGTCGCCACCCGATCCCAGTCCCAGTATGGGCCCCCCCTCCCCACACTTTACCTGGAAGGCACTGGTGGTGCCAGGCCCCCCAGGCAGGAGGTGCCGCAGCCCCTGGGCTCCCAGGCGGTTGTTGGCCAGGTCGAGCAGGGTGAGGGCCGGCAGCGTGGCCAGCGTGGCCAGCAGGTCGGTGGCCGCAGTGTCCGTGAGGCCACAGCCACGCAACCGGAGCTGCCGCAGCGGCGCCTGCAGCTTGAGGGCTCGGAGCAGCGGTGGGAGGTCGGGGGGACGCAGGGCCAGGCCCCCCCGGAGCCCCAGCTCTGGGCTCTGCTCCTGCAGCTCTGTCAGCTTCAGCAGCAGCGGGTGAGGCTCTGCCAGAAGGGGTGGTGGCCTTTGGTGGCCCTCAGTGGCCTTTGGAGGCCCTTGGTGGCCCTCAATGGCCCTGGGAACCTCCCACCTCCTTGGGTCCCTGTTCTCAATTAGGGAAAGGGATGGGGGTCCCCCAGGTACAGGACCCCCCAACTTTGTCCCTTGGAGGCTTTGGTCCCCAAGGTGATGGCCCAGGGGACAAGGAGGGGGACCAGGAGGGAGACAGGGGTCCTTATCCACCACCCGGGGAGGGGATGGGGGTCTCCCAGGCACAGGATCCTCCCAGCCTTGTCCCTTCGGGGGGGTTGGTCCCCAGGGGGGTGGCACAGGGGACAGGGAAGGGGACAGCAGGAATTTGGTCCCCAAGGGCTGGCAAGGGGACAGGGATGGGGATAGGGGAAAGGGACAAGGAAGGGCTGGTCCATGAGGAGGTGGCACAGGGGACACAGAGGGGACAAGGGATGGGGACAAGGGGGTTTGGTCCCTGAGGGGGTGGCAGGGGGGACAGGGAAGTGGACAAGGCATGGGGATGGGATGGGTTTGGTCCCTAAGGAGGTGACAGGGGGAACAGGGATGGGGACAAGGGAGGATGGGGACAAGGGAGGACAAAGGGGAAGGGGACAGGGTGGGTTTGGTCCCTGAGGGAGTGACAAGGGGTGCAGGGAGGGGACACACTGGAGACACGTTGGGGACACGAGGTCCTTACCCACGGCCAGGCTCTGGCAGGCCCTGCGGTACCGCTCAGCCAGGGGGGGCAAATCCCAGCCCTGCACCTCTGCCAGCACCTGCGACGCCACAACGGGCACCGATGGCACAATGCCACCACCAGCACCGGCACTGACACCGGGAGTTGGGCTCAGGGTGGTCCCTCACCTCCTCGTTGCTCTGCAGGACGTCCCCCACCGGGTCCTGGGGGGCCAGGAGAGCCCCCTCCTTCTTGAGGATGAGGCGTGGGAGCAGCCCACACGTCTGGTAGAAACGCTCGGCCGCCCGTGCTGCCAACCAGGCCACGGCATGGCCGGCGCTGCGGGCACCGCAGAGTCACCTGCCAGTGGCCACCGAGAGCGCATCCCCAACGGGACCTTCTCCATGGCAGAGGGACAGGGGACCCTGCCCCCTCAATGGGGGTCTTCCAGGTCCAGGACCCTCCCCACCCTGTCCCTTAGAGGGGGGTTGGTACCCAAGGGGATGGCACAGGGGACAGGGAGGGGACAACAAGGGGTCTCTGCCCTCAGTCAGGGGAGGGGACAGGCAGTGGCACAAAGATGGCAGGGGGGCACAAAGCTCTTACCTCTGCGGCACTGGGATGAGGAACACGTTGTCCTGGATCCGGACGCGGACACGAAGGGTGGGCATCATGGTTGGTATCACAGAGGGGTTTGGTGTCTCCGCAGTGGGGTTTGGTGTCACCACGGAGGGGTTTGGTGTCACCACGGAGGGGGTCCCCTCGCTCTCAGGGGTCCTGGTTGTCTCAGGGCTGCGACGTTCTCGCGAGCGTCCCATTGGGATCTTCTCCACCAAGTGCGTGAGGCGACTCTGCATGCTCCGGCGGCACCGCGGTCGCTGCCGGGATGGAGCAGGGACCCCACCATCACTCTCTGGCCCTGTGCTGTCCCCTGAGGCCACCACCGGTTCCTGGGGTTCCCGGTGCTCCCGGCGTGGGCGCTTGCAGCCCCCTCGAGATGCCCCTAAGTCATCTTCCAACCAATCCTCTTCCTCCAGGTACTGCTCGGGCGGGATGAGCGCCGGCTGCCGGCTCGTTGTCACAGTGCTGCCACCAAGATGGGACTGGGTGCCACCAAGACGAGACGAGGAGCCACCAAGGAGGGACCTGGCACTTCCGAGGCTCCGGATCGTGGCTTCGTACTCTTCCACCTCCGTTCCTGCTCCATCCTGAAGCCGTTGGCGCTTCTTTGCCGGACGTGGCGGTGCCACGTCCCCCTCATCCGGCGGTGCTGGCGTCGCTGGCGTTGCCGGCTCGGAGAACTCGGCGTCGAAGAGCACCGAGTCCTGGTGCTGCGTTGGGGCTGAGGGGGTGTCCCCGGCCACCCCAGAACATGGAGGGGTGGTGGAATTCCGTGTCCCACCCCGTGCTGTAGCGGCCGCTGCCATCGTCTCGCGGAGCAGCCGCTCGGTCACACGGCACTGCTGCCGCGTCTCCTGGTCCAGCTCTGGCCCGTAGGCAGCCACCCACTCCTCCAGTGTCCCCAGCGGGGTCAGGCCCTGGGGGTACAAGGAGTTTGGTGTCCCCCATCCCAACCCTTCTCCATCCCCATCCCATCGTCCCCCAATCCGAGTATCCCCTCCACCCTATCCCGTTGTCCCTATCACCCCAATGTACCCCCATCCCACCCCTGGTGTCCCCGCCATCCTGGTACCCCCCCAATCCTGGTGTCACCCCATCCCATCCTGGTGTCCCATCACCCCATCCCTGGTGTGCCCTAATCATGGGCTTGTCCCACCCCCCCAATCCCATTCATGGTGTCCCTGCCATTCCTGGTGTCCCTGCTGTCCTGGTGTCCCCCCCCATCCTGGTGTCCCTCCAATCCCACCCCACATCCCAACCTGGTGTCCTTCCCACCCCATCCCTGGTGTCCCCCACTATCCAGGTGTCCCCACCACCCCATCCCGGTGTCCCTGCCACCCCATTCCAGTGTCCCTGCCATCCTAGTGTCCCCCCAGTCCTGGTGTCCCCTCAATTCCATCCTGCTGTCCCTCCCACTCCACCACGTGTGTCCCCACCATCCTGGTGTCCCCAGTCCCAGTGTCCCCCCATCCCACTCTGGTGTCCCCCCACCCCAACCCGATGTCCCACCTTGGCGTTGCGGGCTGTGACGGACGCCCCGCACCCCACGAGCTCCTTGGCCACCTCGAAGTGGCCACAGGCGAGGGCGTCGTGCAGGGGGGTGATGCCCTCGCAGCCGGGCCCCCCCGCGTCGTTCAGCGCCGCCCCCGCCTCCAGCAGCGCCCGCACGATCTCTGGGGGAGGGGGGAGAGGAAAGGGGGTGAGGGGAGGCTCTGGGCATCCTGGGGGTCCCTGTCCATTCCGGGGGGGGCTCTGACTGATCCCAAGGGGAGGGCTCTCTCTTTTTTGGGGGGAGCCCAGCCCATTCTGGGGGGGCTCTCTGTTTGGGGGGGGCTCTCTCTGTTTGGGGTGCACTTGCTCATTCTTGGGGGGGCTCTTCATTTCAGAGGGCTCCTGCCCACTCTGGGGGGCTCTCTCTGTTTCAGCTGGGGATGGGTTGTTCCCTCGGGGGGGGGGGGCGGGGTCTCTCTCTGTTTGGGGGAGCCCACTCTGGGGGGGCCCTCTCTGCCCCCCTCACCCAGGTGCCCGTGGTTGCAGGCCTCATGCAGGGGGGTCCAGCCGCAGTAATCGCGGGGGTTCACAGGGTGCCCCTAAAACAAAAATGGAAAGGGGGAGGTCGGGGTCCCACCAGGGGTTCTGGGGGACCCCCAGGCCTCACCCCCAAAATTGGGGACTCCCCCCGTGCCCCCACAAACCTGGCGGAGGAAGAGCTGGACGCGGCGCAGGTCGCCCTCGATGCAGGCGCGGTGCAGGGGGGGTCTCACCCCGCTCATTCCGACGCTCCCACTGTTGGTATTGGGGGGGGGTCAGGAAGGGCACCCCAAAACCCTGGGGGACCCCTATCGCAATTTGGGGAGGGGGGAGAGGGCAGGGATAGGAGGAGACACCTCCCTCATCCCAGTTTGGGGTTGTCAAGGGGAAGGAGAGATCCCACACACCCCAGTTTGGGGGGGGGGTGTCAGTGGAGACCCCCCCACCCCTATTTCAGGGTGTCAGGGAAAGACTCCCCCACCCAGTTTTGGGGTGTCAGGGGGAGGGGGAGCCTCCCTACGCTAATCTGGAGAGTTTAGAGGAGCCCCCGCACACACTTTGGGGGTGTCAAGAGAAAGGAGAGACACCCTTCACCCCAATTTAGGGGGGGGGTCAGGGGAAGGGAGAGACACTCCCCAGTTTGGGGGTGTCAGGGGAGCCCCCCGTCCCCATTTGGGGGGATCAGGAGACCACCCCACCCCAATCTGGGGGTGCTGAGGACCCCCCCTCACCTTGCTGACGCGTCGGCGCCCGGGGCCACTCTTCCCGTAGCTCTCCAGTTCCTCATCCTCTGGAAAAGAGCCCCCCCAAATCCCCTTGAGCCCCCCAAAACCCCACCGAGACCCCCAAAACCATCCCAAATCCCCCCCAAATTGACCCCAGAGCCCCATTCCCTCAAGAGCCTCCCTAAACCCCTACAACCCCCCCTAAATCCCACCTCAATCAACCCCACATCACCCCAAATCCAGCCAACCCCCCCCCAGCCCCCCTAAACCCCCTCTAAAACCCCTTGAGCCCCCCCAAATCACCCCAGAGTCTCCCTAAAACCACTCAATCACCCCCAGGGACCCCTCGAGCCTCCCTAAAACCCCTCGAGCCCCCCCCAACCCCCCCCCCCAATCACCCCAACCCCCCCTCACCGCTCTCCGACAGCTCCACCTCGCTCTCCTCCTCCCTCTCACTGCTCCCTTCCTCCTCCTCCTCCTCCTCCTCCTCCTCCAGGGTCCCCCCCAGCTGCGCCCTCGTCCTCGCAGAGCCCTCGCTGTCACCCTCGCGCTCCTGCGCCGCCAGCAGCTGCCGCAGGATCTGCCTCTGGAAGAGGAAGGAGGGAAGGAGGGAAGGAGGGAAGGAGGGAAGGAGGGAAGGAGGGAAGGAGGGAAGGAGGGAAGGAGGGAAGGAGGGAAGGAGGGAAGGAGGGAAGGAGGGAAGGAGGGAAGGAGGGAAGGAGGGAAGGAGGGAAGAGAAAAGGAGGGAAGAGAAAAGGAGGGAAGAGAAAAGGAGGGAAGAGAAAAGGAGGGAAGAGGAAAGGAGGGAAGAGGAAAGGAGGGAAGAGAAAAGGAGGGAAGAGAAAAGGAGGGAAGAGAAAAGGAGGGAAGAGAAAAGGAGGGAAGAGAAAAGGAGGAAAGGAGGAAAGGAGGAAAGGAGGGAAGAGGAAAGGAGGGAAGAGGAAAGGAGGGAAGAGGAAAGGAGGGAAGAGGAAAGGAGGGAAGGAGGGAAGGAGGGAAGGAGGGAAGGAGGGAAGGAGGGAAGGAGGGAAGGAGGGAAGGAGGGAAGGAGGGGAGGAAGGAGGAGAGGAAGATGAGGCCCCAACACATTGTGGGGGGCCTTGTGCGTGTGCCCCCCCTCTGATTTTTCCAGCCCCCCCCCCTACCTGGAGCCGGGCGGCTCCGGCCGCCTCGGCGCGCTCCAGCGCCGTCTCCAAGCAGGGTTGGAGCTCGGCAAGGGGTTCGCCCGCCTCCACCATGGCCAGAGCCACATTCAACCACGTCTTCCCCTCCTGGGGGGGCAAAAAGGAGTCAGGGAGCCCCCCCAGGGGCGCCTCGAAGATCTCAAGAGCCCACAAAGATCTCAGGAACCCCCCCTAAAGATCTCGGGATCCCCCCCCAAAGAGCCAAGGAGCCCCAAGAGGATCTCAGGACCCTCCTAAAAAACATCTCAGGAACCCTTCAAAGATCCAAGGAGCCCCCCAGTGACCCAAGGAGCCCCTCCAAGGACCTGATGTGCCCTCAAAGACCCCAGGAGCCCCTCAAGTCACCAAAGGAACCCCTCAAAGACCCAGGAAGCCCCTCAGAGCCCCTAAGAGCCCCTCGAGTGACCCAAGGAGCCCCTCTAAGGACCTGATGAGCTTCTCAAAGACCCAAGGAACCCCTAAGAACCCAAGGAACCCCCCCCAGATCCCCCCTCCTCACCTCCAGCGCGTTGCCCTGGTGCAGGGCCAGCTCCTGCCGATAGTGGTGGACAGCTTGCGCGTGGTCCCCAAGGTCCCCAAAGGTGGTGGCCAAGGAGACGTGGATGACGGCCAGCTCCTCTGCCGGCCTTCTCAGCTTCTGGGCGAGGTCCAGCTGCCCCCAGGATCATCCGTGAGTGAGAAGAACCCTCCAGGAACATCCCCCTCCCCCAAGATCCAGCCCTGACCTCCTCACCTGCTTCTGGTAGGACTCCACAGCGCGGTTGAAGTCCCCGTGCTTGGAAAAGGTGTCCCCAAGCTGCTCATAGAGGGCCACCGCGCCCCGAGGGTTGGTGGCCGCTGTCTCCTCCAGGGCCTCCTGGAGCCGCGACACCTTGGTGGCTTCAGAGAGGAAGAGCGTCAGGGACCACATGGTCACCCCTGGTGGTACCAGGTCCTCTGGTGGCTTCGTGTCCATTCTGGAGGCACCTGGGGGGGTTCCCAGTCCCCACCAGTGGCTTCGCGTCCCCACCAGCAGCACCTGAGGTGGCTTCATGTCCCCACTGGTGGTACCTGGGGGGGTTCCTGTCCCCTCCCATGGCTCAGTGTCCCCTCTGGTAGCACCTGGGGTGGCTTTGTGGACCCTCCAGTGGCTTCATGTCCACTCTGGTGGCTCCTGGGAGGCTCTGTGTCCCCTCTGGTGGCACCTCAGGGGGTTGCGGTGGCCCTGAGCCTCAGCAGTGTGGGAGGGGAAGGGGGGACAGAGCAGAGCTGGGGGGCTGGTGGCCCCTGACAACACTGTCACCACCTTGGGGACACCAAACCACCCCTGGGGACACCATCCCATCACTGGGAACACCAACCTGCCCTTGAGGAACTTCTCTCCCTAGGGATGCTCTCCTGCCCCTGGGGACACCTTCCCAACCCCAGGGACCTCATCTTTCCTCAGGGATGCTGTCCTCTCCCTGAGGCCACCACCCCAGCTCACCGTAGCGGAGGTTGGCGCGGACGAGCTCCCGCTGCCAGGGTTGCCGCGAGCCCAGCGCAAACGCCTGCTTCAGCGACCGCTTGGCAGCCGCAAAGTCCCCCAGGCTCAGCAGGACCTGCAGGAACATCGGGAGAACCGTCGGGAGGAGCCAGGAAAATGCAGGAAAAGGGGGTCCAGAACCACGTCCGGCGCTCACCTGGGCGGTGCTGCTGCAGCAGTCGCTCTCCAGCCCCTTCTCCTTGAGGCGGCGGGCGCAGTCGCGTGCCCGCGCCAGGCAGCGTAGCGCGCCCGAGTGGTCCCCGTCCCGCTGGAGGATGTTCCCCAGGTTGAAGTACGCTCGGAAGAGATCTTCATCCAACCGGGCCTGTCTGCAAACAGAGCCCATCCTGAGCTGGAACACCTCAAAATCCAGCTCCCACCCATCTGGAGATGCCGCCAGGGCTGGATACCCCCAAATCCCAATCCAACCCATCTGGAGATGCCATCAGGGCTGGATCTCCCTTCAAAGTCCAGCTCCCATCCATCTGGAGATGCCACCAGGGATGGATTCCCCCCAAATCCCAGTGCCAGGAGGCTGGATCCCCCCCAAATCCTGCTCCCACCCATCCAGAGATGCAACCAGGGCCAGATCCCTTCCCAGATCCTGCTCCCACCCATCCAGAGATGCCACCAGGGCTGGATCCCCCCTGCCAAGTCCCACTCCAAATCATCCAGAGGTGCCAACCAGGGCTGGATCTCCCCCAGATCCTGTTCCCACCCATCTGGAGATGCCACCATGGCTGGGACCCCCCCAGTTCCTCTCCAACCCATCCGTACTCCGAGAGGAAGATGCTTTTCCTGATGTAGTGGTCGCACTTGGCCGGTTCCTTGAGGCTGTCGTAAACCAACCCCAAATTCAAGTAGAGCCGGCTCCGCATCTCCGTCAGCTCCCGGATCGGCACCGCTCCTGCAGGAAAACCAGCAGCTCAGAGGCTGGAAAAGCCCTCCTGGAACTGGAAAAGTCTCTCCTGGAACTGGGATGTCACTCCAGGAGCTGAAAAAGTCCCTCCTGGCTCTGCAGGCTGGAAAAGCCCCTCCTGGAGCTGGGATGTTCCTCACCTTCCAGTTTCTTCTCCACGATATCCAAGCTGGTGCGGAACGCTCGCTCGGCTTCGCGTAGCTCTGGCTCGGCTTCTCCTGGCGGGCGGCTGTCGGCGATGAACATGAAGGTGCGGCCGATGGTCGCCCAGGCACGTTGTTGTTCCGTGTCATCTGCCAGGGAACGGGCCAGCTCCAGGTGCTGCCGTTGGTGCTGTGGAATCATGGAATGGTTGAGGTTGGAAGGGACCTCAAAGGTCATGGAACCATGGAATGATTTGGGTTGGAAGGGACCCTGAAGATCGTGGAATGGTTTGGATTGGAAGGGACCTCAAAGCCCATCCGGTTCCATGGGCAGAGACACCTCCCACCAGACCAGGGTGCTCCAAGCTCATCCAACCTGGCCTTGAACCCCTCCAACACACATTTTATCTCAACGTGACGGCTTAAATGATCTTCACGGTGTAGAAACGTTGCCGTTGGTCAAGCGGTCGCCCTTTGCTCCTGCCACTGGAGTCTCATTTTAAGGCAAATGGCCACAGTTTGGCCAAAAAGTTCATGGTTTGACAAACACGATGACCTCGTGTGTCACTACTTAAAGTGAATTCATGGAATCATGGAACGGTTTGGGTGGGAAGGGACCTCAAAAGGACCTCAAAGGGACCTCAAAGCCCACCAAAGGGACACTTCTCACTGGATCAGGTTGCTCAAAGCCTCATCAAACCTTGCCTTGAAGACCTCCAGGGATGGGATCTGGGGATTCCGGTTGACGGCAAGTTAGAATCATGGAGCAATGGAACGGGTTGGGTTGGAAGGGATCTCAAAGCCCGTCTGGTTCCGTGGGCAGGGGACACCTCCCACTGGATCAGGTTGCTCCAACCTGGCCTTCAACAGCTCCAGGGACGGGACATCCACAGCTTCTCTGGGCAATCTGTGCCAGTGTCTCACCACCCTGGCCATGAAGAATCCCTTCCAAAGGTCCAATCTACACTTTCTCCCCACTTCCCAAGGGATCCCAACCTTCAGCGCGGCCTCGTAGTTCTCCAGCTCGGCCAAGCGCTCGCCGATCTTCCGATGAGCGACGGCACAGCCAATCCCGTCCCCAGCTCCTTCCAGCAGCAGTAGCTCCTGCCGATGCTCTTCCAGAGCTTCTTCATAGCGACCTGGGGTGGAAAGAGGGTGTCGGAAAAGTTGGGGGACCCCTAGGGAAGGGCAGGAGGTCCCATTTGGGAGGTTGGGATGGGGGTTGGAGGTGGTGGGATGGGAGGACGCACCGTGGCTGGCGAGGATCTCGCCGAGCTGGTTGCAAAGCGCGGCCTCCTCGGTGACGTTCCCGCTCCGCTCGGCCTTCTCCTTCGCCTTCTGGAGCTCTGGGGGTCAGAGGGGGTGGCCAGTGGGACCCCTACCCACTCTGTACCCCAAAACCCACCTCTGCACCCCAAAACCCCACCTCTGAAACCCCAAACCCCACCTTTGTACCCTAAAATCCACCCCTGTAAACCCCAAATCCCACCTCTGCACCCCAAAAACCACCTTTGTACCCGAAAACCCACCCCTGCACCCCCAAAAAACACCTCTGCACCCCAAAAAAACACCTCTGGACCTCAAAACCCACCTGTACCCCTAAAAACCACCTCTGCACTCCCCAAACCACCTCTGTAAACCCAGCCTCCCACCTTTGCACCCCAAAAACTCCTCTGGACCCCAAAACCCACCCTGTACCCCCAAAAAACACCTCTGCACTCCCCAAACCACCTCTGAACCCCTAAAAACTCCTCTGGACCCCAAAACCCACCTGTACTCCAAAAAAACACCTCTGCACTCCCAAAACCACCTCTGTAAACCCAGCCTCCCACCTCTGCACCCCAAAAACATCTCTGTAAACTCGAAACCACCTTTGTACCCCAAAACCCACCCTATACCCCCAAAACCACCTCTGTAAACCCAGCCTCCCACCTTTGTACCCCTAAAAACCACCTCTGCACCCCAGAACCCCCCCTGCACCCCCAAAACCCATCTCTGTACCCCGAGATCCCCTGTACCCTCAAAAAACACTTCACTCCCAAAACCCCCACTTCTGACCCCCAACCCCTGTACCCCCAAACCCCACCTCTGCACCCCCAGCATCACTCCTGCACCCCCAAAACCTACTCCGTATCCCACAGCCCCACCTCTGCACCCCCAAAATCCACCTCTGTGAACCCCAAACACCACCTTTGCACCCCAAAACCTCCCACTCGACCCCTAAAACCATCGCTGCACCTCGAAACCTCTAAAAAACCACCTGCACCCCAATAACCCCCCCTGCACCCCAATAATGGGAGATCTAATCCTCAGCGCAGTGCTCCCAGTACTACCCAGTAGCTCCCAGTGCTTCCCAGTACACACAGCCCAGATCTCCCAGTGCTCCCCATCACATGCAGCCCAGATCTCCCAGTACCCCCCACTGGCTCCCAGTACCCCCTGTGGTTCCCAGTACCCCCAGCTCAGTGCTCCCAGTACCACCTGTGGTTCCCAGTACTCCCCAGTACCCCCAGCTCAGTGCTCCCAGTACCACCTGTGGTTCCCAGCACTGCCCAGTACCCCTAGTCCTTCCAGTAGCTCCCAGTGTCCCCTAGCAGCCCCAGATCAGTGCTCCCAGTACTACCCAGTAGCTCCCAGTGCTTCCCAGTACACACAGCCTAGATCTCCCAGTGCTCCCCATCACATGCAGCCCAGATCTCCCAGTACCCCCCACTGGCTCCCAGTACCCCCTGTGGTTCCCAGTACCCCCAGCTCAGTGCTCCCAGTACCACCTGTGGTTCCCAGTACTCCCCAGTACCCCCAGCTCAGTGCTCCCAGTACCACCTGTGGTTCCCAGCACTGCCCAGTACCCCTAGTCCTTCCAGTAGCTCCCAGTGTCCCCTAGCAGCCCCAGATCAGTGCTCCCAGTACTACCCAGTAGCTCCCAGTGCTTCCCAGTACACACAGCCTAGATCTCCCAGTGCTCCCCATCACATGCAGCCCAGATCTCCCAGTACCCCCCACTGGCTCCCAGTACCACCTGTGGTTCCCAGTACCCCCAGCTCAGTGCTCCCAGTACCACCTGTGGTTCCCAGTACTCCCCAGTACCCCCAGCCCAGTGCTCCCAGTACCACCTGTGGTTCCCAGCACTGCCCAGTACCCCTAGTCCTTCCAGTAGCTCCCAGTGTCCCCTAGCAGCCCCAGATCAGTGCTCCCAGTACCACCCAGTACCCCCCAGTGGCTCCCAGTACTCCCCAGCTACCCCAGCCCAATGCACTCCAGTAGCCTCCAGTGGTTCCCAGTACACTCCAGCAGCCTCCAGTGGCACTTGGTGCTCCCCAACACTCTCAGCCCAGTTCTTCCAGTGACTGACTCCCAGTGGTCCCAGTACTCCCCAGTGGCTCCCAACTCTCCCCAGCACCTCCAGGCCAGTACAATCCAGTACCTCCCCATTAGTTCCCAGTATGCCCCCCATTGGTTCCCAGTGCTTCCAGCACCACAGCCCAGTTCTCCCAGTACTCCCCCTGGTGATTCACCGTTCTCCCAGTACCCCTCCTGGTGGCTCCCAGCACTCCCAGCATGCCTCCCCAGTGGCTCCCAGTTCTCCCAGTATCCCTCCACTGGCTCCCAGCCACCCCCAGCCCAGTGCTCCCAGTACACCCTGGTGGCTCCCAGTGCACCCAGCACCCACAGCCCATTTAGCCCAGTGGCTCCCAGTACTCGCACCGCAGTTATCCCAGAGAGTCCCAGTGCTCCCAGTACCCCCCCAGTGGCTCCCAGTACACTCCAATAGCCTCCAGTGACTCCTAATGCTCCCAGTACACTCCAGTGGCGCCCAGTTCTCACTAGTACTCCCAGCTCAGCTCCCCCAGTGAAACCCAGTGCTCCCAGTACACTCCAGTACTGCCCCCCCCAGTGGCTCCCAGTGCTCTGGGGCCCCGTTAGACACCATTAAGCCCGGTTTAAACCCCATTAAGCCCTCTCAGGCCCGGTTTAGGCTCAGTCAGACACCATTAAGCCTGGCTCAGACCCGGTTCAGGCCCCATTTAGACCCCGTTAGACACCATTAAGCCCAGTTCAGGCCCCATTAGACCCCGTTAAGTCTGGTTTAGACCCCATTAGACACCACTAGGCCAGGTTTAGACCCCGTTAGACACCATTAAGCCCGGTTTAGGCACCGTTAAGTCTGGTTTAGACCCCGTTAGACATCATTAGGCTCGGTCTAGACCCTGTCAGCCTCAGTAAGCCTGGTTTAGACACCGTTAGACACCATTAGACCCGGTTCAAGCCTCGCTAGGCCCGGTCCAGGCCCCGTTAGACACCATTATGCCCGGTTTAGACCCCGCTAGGCCCGGTTTCGGCCCCGTTATGTCCCATTAAGCCCGGTTCAGGCCCAGTTAGAAACCATTCGGCTGGGTTTAGGCCCCGTCAGACACCACTAAGCCCAGCTGAGGCCCGGTTTAGGCCCCGTTAGGCCCCGTTAACCCGGCCCAGCCCCCTCAGGCCGCACTCACGCCGGATCTCCCGCTCCCCGCTCATTCCCCGCCGCCGCCGCGCGCTGCCCGCCCCGATTGGCCGCCCTCCCCCCCCCCATAGCCAATCAGCGCGCGGAACGGCGCCGACGGCCTCTCCCATTGGTCGGCGCGGGGAAGCGGACCCGCCCCCCGGGCCGCAGGGGATGCCGGGAGGTGTGGGCGGGGCCGGGTGTGATGGCGGGAGGCGTGGGCACCGCCCCCCTCCCAGTCTGCAGTCCCAGTGCTCCCAGTGCGCTCCAGTAGCGCCTTGTGCTCCCCAGTATCCCCAGCCTGGTGCTCCCAGTACACACCAGTACACACCAGTACACACCAGTACACACCAGAAGCCTCCCGTGCCTCCCAGTGCTCCCCAGTATACCCAGTCCACTGCTCCCAGTACACTCCAGTACTCCCCAGTGCCTCCCAGTACACTCCAGTAACCCTCAGAGCTCCCCAGTATCCCCAGCCTGGTGATCCCAGTACACCCCAGTAGCATCTAGTGGTCACAGTGCTCCCCAATATCCCCAGTCCGGTGTTCCCAGTACACACCAGTAGCCTCCAGTACCTCCCAGTGCTCCCCAGTACTCCCAGCCTGGTGGTCCCAGTACACTCCAGTAGCCTCCAGTACCTCCCAGTGCTCCCCAGTACTCCCAGCCCGGTGGTCCCAGTACACTCCAGTAGCCTCCAGTAAATCCCAGTGCTCCCCAGTATACGCAGTCCACTGCTCCCAGTACACTCCAGTACTCCCCAGTGCCTCCCAGTACACTCCAGTAGCCCTCAGAGCCCCCCAGTATGCCCAGTCTGGTCATCCCAGTACACACTTAGCTGCCTCCAGTAACTCCCAGTGCTCCCCAGTATAGCCAGTCCACTGCTCCCAGTACACACCAGTAGCCTCCAGTGCCTCCCAGTACACTCCAGTAATCCCCAGTGGCTCCCAGTGCTTCCCAGTACTCCCAGCCTGGTGCTCCCAGTACACTCCAGTAGCTTCCGGTATCTCCCAGTGCTTCCAGTACACTCTGGTAGCCTTCAGTAACTCCCAGTGCTCCCCAGTATCCCCAGTCCAGTGGCTCCCAGTGCTCCCAGTAGCCTCCAGTACACCCCTGTATCCGCAGCCCAGTTCTCCCAGTACGCTCCAGTGCCTCCCAGTGCTCCCCAGTACACCCAGCCCACTGCTTCCAGTACAATCCAGTACCCCCCAGTGGCTCCCAGTAGACTCCAGTACCCCCCAACAACTCCCAGTACACTCCAGTAGCCTCCAGTGCCTCCCAGTAGCCTCCAGAGCTCCCCAGTACCCCCAGCTCACTGGTCCCAGTGCTCCCAGTCCCCCCACTGCACCTCAACAGCTCCCAGTATCCCCTACCCAGTGCCTCCCAGTGCTCCCAGTAACCCCCAGTATTCCCTTTACACCCAGACCAATGCCCCCAGTACACCCAGTAACTCCCACTCCAAGGCCCCCAGTATCCCCAGTAATCCCCTGCCCAGTGCTCCCAGTATTCCCAGCATCCCCCAGCCTAATGCCTCCCAGTATCCCCAGTAACCCTGAGCCCAACGCCTCCCAGTATCCCCCGTATTCCAAGTAACCTCACCCCAGTTCCTCCCAGTATCCCCCAGTATTCAATGCCTCCCAGTATCCCCAGTACCCCTCAGCCCAGTGCCTCCCAGTATCCCCCAGTATCCCCAGTACCCCTCAGCCCAGTGCCTCCCAGTATCCCCAGTACCCCTTAGCTCAGTGCCTCCCAGTATCCCCCAGTATCCCCAGTACCCCTCAGCCCAGTGCCTCCCAGTATCCCCAGTATCCCTTAGCCCAGTGCCTCCCAGTGTCTCCCAGTATCCAGTATCCAGTGCCTCCCATTATCTCCCAGTAACCCCAGTATCTCCCAGTATCCCCCAGTATCCAGTATAACCCAGTATCCCCAGCATCCCTTAGCCCAACGCCTCCTAGTATCTCCCACTGTCTCCCAGTATCACCAGTATCCAGTGCCTCCCAGTGCCTCCCAGTATCTCCCAGTATGCCCAGTATCCCCAATACCCCTCCACCCAGTGCCTCCCAGTGCCTCCCAGTATCCCCAGTATCCCCAGTATCTCCCAGTATTCCCAGTATCCAGTGCCTCCCAGTATCTCCCAGTATCCCCAGTATCCAGTGCCTCCCAGTGCCTCCCAGTATCTCCCAGTATCCCCAGTGCCTCCCAGTATCTCCCAGTATCCAGTGCCCCCCAGTATCCCCCAGTATCTCCCAGTACCCAGTATCTCCCAGTATCCTCAATATCTCCCAGTATCCCCAGTATCCAGTGCCTCCCAGTATCTCCCAGTATCCCCCAGTATCCTCCAGTATCTGCAGTATCCAGTGCCTCCCAGTAACCCCAGTATCTCCCAGTAACCCCAGTATCTCCCACTATCCCCCAGTATCTCCCAGTATCCCCAGTATCCAGTGCCTCCCAGTATCCCCCAGCATCCCCCAGTATCCCCCAGTATCCCCCAGTATCCCCAGTATCCAGTGCCTCCCAGTATCTCCCAGTATCCCCCAGTATCCCCCAGTATCCCCAGTATCCAGTGCCTCCCAGTAACCCCAGTATCTCCCAGTAACCCCAGTATCTCCCAGTATCTCCCAGTATCTCCCACTATCCCCAGTATCCAGTGCCTCCCAGTAACCCCAGTATCTCCCAGTATCCCCCAGTATCTCCCAGTATCCCCCAGTATCCCCCAGTATCTCCCAGTATCCCCAGTACCCCCAGTACCCCCAGTACCCAGAGCCCCCCCCGTGCCCCCAGCCCAGCCCGCGGTGCTCCCAGTTTAACCAGTTTAACCCAGTTCAGCTCTTCCCGGGCTCTCCCGGGGCCGGGGGGGGGGTTTGGCCGAACGCGCCCCCAGTTTGGGGCTTTGGGGTTTTTGAACCCCTGAAATTTCAGTTCCGAACCCCGAAATTTGGGTCAAAAACCCCAAATCCGCAGGAATTCCGGGTTCCAAAAAAAATTGGAATTTGGGTTCGCAGAGGAAATTCCCCTCCCCCCCCCCCCGGGGTTTGGGGTTAAAAACCCAAACTTTGGGTTCGCAGAGGAAATTCCCCTCCCCCCCCCCCGGGGTTTGGGGTTAAAAACCCAAACTTTGGGTTCGCAGAGGAAATTCCGAAATTTCAGGAAAAATCCTCAAATTTGAATTTTGAAAAATCCTCGAAATCGGGGCTCGAGGAGCAGAAAACGCGCGTTTGGATGGGAATTCCGCAAATTGGGGCTTAAAGCCCTGGAATTCCGGTTTAAAAAACACCTCATTTTTTAAATCAACGAAAATGTGGAATTTTTTAAGAAAATCTCCCTCATTTTTTATTATTTATTTTTTATTATTTATTTTATTATTTATTATTATTTTATTTTTTATTATTTATTATTATTTTATTTTTATTTTATTTTTTATTTTTTTATTATTTATTAAAAAAAAAATTAAATTTTGGGGGTGGAAAAAAGTCAAATTTTGCCTTAAAAACCCTGAAAAATTCTGATTTTAAAAAAGAAAAATTTACATTTTGTTTAAAAATATCCTGAATTTTTTTTTGCCTAAATCACATTTTAAAAAAAAAACACAACTCAAATTTTGATTAAATGGGTGAAAAAAGTCATAAATTTTTAAAGTTTCTTAAATTTTTCCTTTAAATGTTTAAATTTTAAAAAATTTTTTTCGTAAAATTTTGTAAAATTTCTTAAATTTTCTTAAAATTTCTTAAAATTTCTTAAAATTAAAAAGTTAAACCATTTTTCAAAAAAAATTAAAATTTAAAGAATAATTAAAATTTTTAAAAAAATTTTCAAAAAATTTTAAGAAAAAAATTTAAAAGTTTAAAAAATTAAAAAAATTTAAATAATTTTAAGGAAAAATTTAAAAAGTTTAAAAATTTAAAAAATGAAAAAAATTTTTAAAAATAAATTTTTTAGAAGTTTTTATTTTTCTCTAAAAAATCAAAAAATTAAACAATTTAAAAATTTAAATCATTGTCCAGAAATTTTTAAAAATTTTTAAACAGCTTTAAAATGTTTAAATTTTTAGTTTGTACAAATTTTTAAAATTTTTAAAATTTTCTTTAAATTTTAAATTTTTTAAAAACGTTTTACATTTTTTAATTTTAACAAATTTTAATAGTTTAAGAAATTTTATGAAATATTTTAAAAATTCTAAAAATTTTACAAAAAAATTTAAAAAAATTTAAAAAATTAAAATTAAAAAAATTTAAAATCTATTTTTTAAGTTTTTTAATTTTCCTTCAAAAATTTTGAAAATTTAAAAAATCTAAAAACTTTTACAAAATTTTACAAAATTTTAAAAACTTTAAAAAACTTTCAAACATTTGAGAAATTTTAAGTTTGTTAAAAAGTTTTAACATTTTTAAAAAATTTTAAAAAGTTTTCAAATTTTTTTTAAGTTTTAAAGATTTTTTAAATTTTTTAAAAATTTATTAAAATGTTTTAAAATTTTTAAACAAATTTTTTAAAATTCATTAAAAAGTTTAAAGAATTTAAATTTTTTTAAAAAATTTATTAAAATGTTTTAAAATTTTAAAAAATAAAAATTTTTAAAGTTTTAAAAATTTAAATTTTTTTAAAAAATTTATTAAAAAGTTTAAAGAATTTTTTAAAAAATTTAAAAATTTATTTAAAAGTTTAAAAAATTTAAATTTTAAAAAAATTCATTAAAATTTTTTTAAATTTTTAAATTTTTTCGAAAAAATTCTTGAAAAGTTTAAAAAATTTTTTAAAAATTCTGCTAAAAAGAAAAATCAGCTGAAATTTTGAAAAGTTCAAGGTGTGAAACGTGGGGAAACGCGGCCGAGCTGCGCTTTGGGGGTTAAAGGGGGGAGAGTTGGGGTGAATTTGGTGACGCCGGAATCGGGGGGGGGGGACTCGGCGCGGTCAGCGCGGGCACAGTTTGGGGTGCGGGGGGGGACTCGGCGGGGGCACAGTTTGGGGTCCGGGCCCCCCAGCTGAATTCGGGGTCACGCGGGGGCGATGGGGGGGGGGGGGGGGGGGGGTTGAACCCCAATTTGAAATCGCGGCCGAATTTTGGGGTGCGCAGCCCCCCCCGCGCCCCCAAAGCGCCCCCAGTTTGGGGAAGGCCCCACCCGCGCGTTTCCCGTTGGGGCACAATTTGGGGTTCCAAAGGGGGGGGGCGGGGGGGGGGGGGTTCGCCCCCCGACGAAGCTCGTCGGGTTCCCGGCTTCGTTAGCGAAGGCTTTAATTGGGGGGGGGGGGGAGAACCCCGACCCCAAGGGCCCCACGGAGCCGCCCACGGCCCCGCGCGCTGGGCCCGATGGGAAAGCACGGCGGCCACGCCCCCTCGAGCCACGCCCCCCTCGAGCCACGCCCCCCTCGAGCCACGCCCCCAAGTTACACCCACTCAAGCCACGCCCCACAAGCCACGCCCACTCCCACAAGCCACGCCCACTCAAGTTACGCCCCGTGAGTCACGCCCACCCAAGCCACGCCCCCCGCGAGTCACGCCCACCCAAGTCACGCCCCCTCAAGCCACGCCCCCAGCCACGCCCCCTTTGCCTCCTTTGCTCCCTCCCCCCCCCCCAGTGGGGGTTTTGCCCCCGTTTTTAGGGCCTCCTCCCCATTCTCTGCCATTCCCACCCATTTTTAGGGAATTTTCTCCCCATTTTCTCATTTTTTTTCCCCATTTTTAGGGAATTTTCTCCCTCTTTTCTCATTTTTTTCCCGTTTTCAGAGGAATTTCCCCAATTAGTGATTTTTTCCCCCCATTTTTAGGGAATTTTCTCCCCGTTTTCTCATTTTTTCCCCATTTTTAGGGAATTTTCTCCCTCTTTTCTGATTTTTTTTTCCGTTTTCAGAGGAATTTCCCCGATTTCTGATTTTTTTCCCCCATTTTTAGGGAATTTTCTCCCCGTTTTCTCATTTTTTTCCCGTTTTCAGAGGAATTTCCCCCATTTCTGTTTTTTTTTCCCATTTTTAGGGAATTTTCTCCCTCTTTTCTCATTTTTTTCCCGTTTTCAGAGGAATTTCCCCAATTTCTGATTTTTTTCCCCATTTTTAGGGAATTTTCTCCCTCTTTTCTGATTTTTTCCCCATTTTCAGAGGAATTTCCCCCCATTTCTCTTTTTTTTCCCATTTTTTGGCGTTCTCTCCCATTTTTCTGGGGTTTTCCCCCCTGATTTATCGTGGGTTTTTCCACATTTTCCACCTTTTTAATATTTTGGGATTTTTTTCTGGGGTTTTGGGGACGTTTTCCATGGCTTTGTGTTTATTTTCCCGGTCTTTTCCCATTTTTTGAGGTTTACTTCCCCTTTTTTGTGTCGTTTCCAGGATTTTTGTGTTTTTCTCAGCTTTTTTTACATTTTCCCCATCAATCCCAGGTTTATTATGGTTTTTTTCCACATTTTTTTGCATCACTTCCCAGGAATTTCACATTTTTTTTTTCCTGGGCTTTTTGTGTTATTTATTTATTATGGTTTTTCCAGGGTTTCTGCATTTTTCCCATTTTTTTTTTGCCTTATTTCCAGGTTTATTGTGGTTTTTCAGGGGTTTTGCATTTTTTCCAGGTTTTCTGTGGTTTTTCCCCCAGGTTTCGGGGGGGACGCTGGGCTTTTTTTCCCATATTTTGGGCTTTTTTTCTCATATTTTGAGGGATTTTTCCCCAAATTTTTTGTGTTCCTTTCCCATTTTCCGTGGATTTTAGAGGCTTTTCCCAAATTTTGGGGGTATTTTTCCAATTTTGGGGGTGTTTTTTCCTTTTTTGTGTTTTTTTTTGGAGTTTTTTCCATGTTTTGGGGGATTTAATTCCAAGTTTTTTTGTGTTTTTTCCAAGTTCAGGCGGGGTTTCCCAAGTTTTGGGGGCTTTTTCCCAACTTTTTGGGGATCTTTTCCAGCGTTTTGTGGGTTTTGGAGTTTTTTCCAAGGTTTTGGGATTCTTTTTTTTCCCATTTCGGGGGGGTTTTTCACCATTTCTGGGGGTCTTTCCCCCATTTCTGGGGGTCTTTCCCCCGTTTTGGGGGTCTTTTCTCCATTTCTGGGGGTATTCCCCCCATTTTTTGGGGTCTTTTCCCCATTTCTGGGGGTCTTTTCCCCATTTTTGGGGTCTTTCCCCCACTTTTGGGGTCTTTTCAAAGTCCTATTTTTGGATCTGAAATATAAAAAGGCGCAGGTTGATGTTCTTGGCCGCCAGCAGTTTGTTACACTCCACCGAGTCGACGATGGGCAGCGCCATGTAGTCGGTCTCGTTGTTCTCGTTGCTGAAGACGAAGTGGTAGATGACGGGGTGGATCTTGACGTCGTCGTAGGGTCCCTCCAGGAGAAGGAAGGAGCATTCCATGGGGGAGTTGATTTTGCTCTTCAGGATGAGCTGGAAGGAGAGGGTGCGCTTGCACGAGAGGTTGGGGTTGCGCTCGGAGTCGTTCACCCGCGCCTTCAGCACCCACGTCTGGTTGAGGACGGTCAGGCGCGGCGTCTCGTAGTACAGCCGCGTGATGAAGTCGTCGGTGCGGTACGGGCGGAACTGGACCTCTGCAAAACAGCAAAACACGGAGAGATGAGTCGGGATTTGCGGGAACGTCGACCAACCGGCTCCTTGTCACAAAGCGGTGCCGGAAGTGAAGCAACCGCCCAAGGTTAAACCTTGTCAACGCGGTGAAAACGAACAAGGCGGCACAGGATGCGACCTGCGCCTGTGGTGGTGGGAGACGGTGCTGGGAGGGGTGTCCGAAAAGGGTCAACCAGCATCCGATGGTGTGCTGACAACCGCTATCAGAAGGGTTCACCAGTGTCCAACGGCAACCACCACCGGATTTACTGGTGTCCAGTGGCGTGCCGGTAACCCCGACATGGATTTACCGGTGTCTGAGACCATGCCAGGAACCACCACCGCAAGGGTTAACCAGCATCCGATGTCGGGTGAGAAGCCACCACTGGAAGGGTTAACCAGCATCTGATGGCGTGGTGACAACTGTCACCGCAAGGCTTAACCAGCGTCCGACGGCCGGTCGGCATCTACCACTAGACTTACACACGCAACAGCCCCACACAAATCACAGTCAGAAAGGACCCACAAGGATCATCACGTCCAACTGTCCCTGCACACGACAACCCCAGCGCTCACACCGTGAGGGCGTTGGCCCAAGGTTTCTGGAATATTGTCAGGCTTGGTGTGGCTCCTTCCCGGGGCAGCTGCTCCACAGCTCCACCAGCCGCTGGGTGAAGGACCTTCTCCCGATGTTCAGCCTGACCCTCCCCTGGCATCTCCCTGGCATTCCCCCGGATTCCTATCGCCGGACACCAGAGAGAAGAGCTCAGTGCCTGCTCCTCCTCCTTCCTGTGCCCACCAGGGGGGAAGAAGCTTTCTCTCCCCTGCTCCCTCCTGTCCGGAGCAGCCTGGACCAGCATCCCAGTCCCTATGTCCACGGCTGGCACCGAGCTGGTGGTGATGACGCGGGCAATGCTGGGAGTGCCCGCACAAGAGCAGCAGGTTGCCATCTGCCTCCCCAGGAGGATCCCCAAGGAGGATTTACCGGTGTCCAACAGCGTGCCAGCAACTGCACCGGATTTACCAGCAAATTCACCGGCGCCCGACTCCATGCCAGAAACCACCACCAGATTTACCGGCATCCACCCACATGGATTCACCAGCGTCCAAAGGTGTGCGGGAAACCACCACTGGATTTCCTGGCATCCAACCACACGGATTTACCGGAATCCGACTACGTGGATTCACCAGTGTCCGATGACATGCCAGCAACCACCATGACAAGGGTTAACCGTCATCCAACAGTGTGCCAGCATCCATCACTGAAAGGGTGAACTGGACTGGTGTCGGACTGTGTGCTGGCAACCCCCACATGGATTTACCAGCATCCAACCACATGGATTTAGCGGCGTCTAATCCCATGCCAGGAACCACCACCGCAAGGGTTAACCAGCATCCGATGCCGTGCCAGCACCCACCAATGGGTTAACCAATGTCTGATGACGTGGTGACAACCGCCACAAGGCTTAACCAATATCCGACGGCAGGTTGGCATCCACCACTGAACTTACCGGCATCCAACGGCGTGCCGGCAACCTCACCAGATTTACTGGCATCCACCATTGACAGGATCCAACAGCATCCAACGGTGTGATAGGAACCACCACTGGATTTACCGGCATCCGATGGCGTGCTGGAACCACCACCGCTTAACCAACATCCAACAGCGTGCCAGCAACTGCCATCGGATTTACCGGCATCTGCCATCAAAAGGATACATCCGCATCCAACAGCGTGGTGGAAACCGCTACCAGATTTACCGGCATCCTGCTCCACGTCAGCAATGGCCACCAGACTCACCGGCATCTCATGGCACGCTGGCAACCACCACCAGATCCACCCATATCCGACCCCACGGATTTTGCGGCATCCGACCCCGTGAATTTGGTGGTGTCCGACCCCACGGATTTAACGGCGTCCAACCCCAATGGATTTGGCAGCATCCGACCCCATGGATTCAGCAGCGTCTGACCCCAATGGATTTGGCAGTGTCCGACCCCACGGATTTAGTGGCATCCGACGGCGCGGCAGGACAGGTGGCACAGACATGGTTCTGTCGCACGGCACAATTTATTGGGATCATCTGTACAATCCGCGCGCGATTCGGCATGGTGGAGCATCACCGCAGGGCGCAAACCCCGGTGCGATATTCCAGAGGCTCCCGGCACAGGGAATTTAGGGAAAAGCCTGGCGGATGTGGTGCTGGTGCAAGGATTGCGAGTTTGCCAAGTGCAACTATGAGCAGAAAGGAGGGCACGGTGCCCTTTTCCACCACGGACACCAGCATCGGCACTTCCAGGAGGGAAAGAGAAGAGAGCCCAGCCAGCAAAACCTGGACAGAGGAGGAGGATCCGTTATTCCAGATACATTCGCACCGCCAGGCTTCACCATCGCTGAGCTGCTCGGCTTTCCCAGGGTCTTCCTTGCAGAGCCTCCCGGCACAGGGAATGCAGTGTCTGGAGCGCAGCTGAACTCCTGGCACAACTCAGCTGCCAAAATGTGGTGAGAGTGGCTCCAATTGCAGTGCTGAGGGGAAAATCCAAGCCCAAATCCAGCCTGGATTCATCGTTCCCTCTTGGTTTCATTTGCTTCCGGGAGTTTAAAGGCAAACCCAGTCTTCGGCAGCGGATCCAGGCTGGGATGTGCCAAGAAAAGGTCCGGCTTTCCCACTGTTGCCACTTCCATGGGGCTTTTCCCACCCATTCCTGGCCAAATCCCGCTCCACCACAGTGTGAACGATGTCACGGTACCGGCAGCGTTCCGGCAGAAGGGAAAGGAGTTTGGTAAAGCAAGAAAAGTGGGAATGAAGTGGTGGAATTCGCTAAAACATCACTGTATGGGGTTGGATTTAATCCTAGCGGAGGATGGAGCCAGAACGCCGGAACACGAACCGATCGCCGCAAGAGATACGGCAGCGCGGAAACGGCGCTGGAGGAGCCGGAAAAGCGTGGGAGCCGTTACCTGTGTAGCCGATCTTCTCGAAGCTGAGGAGGCTGAAGATGCTGTTGTAAAGCTGCATCTCCTTTTTCCTGGTTTGGTCCATCTCATCCAAGATTTCCATCAGCTCGTTCCCAGTTTTGGTGGGGTGGGTACACTCGGCTTCGTGTACCGTCAGCTCATGGAAAGGGCCCTGCCAGGGGCACCCGATCCGCTTGTATTTGCACTGGGTCACCCTGCAGAGAGAGGGAACGGGCGTCAGGATTTCATCGGATTGGGATACGGCACGGAAAGGAGGGCGGACCCAACCATCCCGACGTTGGGAAGAAGATGCCACGTGGAAAACAAGGTGGATCTGGCCATCCCGGTCCTGGGAATGGGATGCCAGGTGGAAAACGAGGTGGATACAGCGATCTCAGCGCTGGGAAGAGGATCTCACGTGAAAAAAGAGGTGGATCTGGCCATCCCGGCACTGAGAAGGGGATTCCGAGTGGAAAACAAGGTGGATCCGGCCATCCCGGTGCTGGAAAGGGGATGCCAAGTGGAAAACAAGGCGGATTCGGTTGTCCCAGCACTGGGAAGGGAATGTCACGTGGAAAACAAGGTGGATGTGGCCATCCCAGTGCTGGGAAGGGGATTCCAGGCAGAAAACATGCTGGATCCGATCATCCCAGTGTTGGGAAGGGGATGCCAGGTGGAAAATGAGGTGGATCCAGCCTTCCTGGCACTGGGAATGAGATGCCAAGAGGAAAACAAAGTGGATCTGGCCATCGCAGTGCTGCGACTCATCACCATCACTTCCCAAAGGAGCTGGGATGCAGCCGGTTTGGGACGGGATCACCCCACGCCTGGGGCTTGGGATGCTTCCCAAATCCCAAATCTGATTCCGGCAGCGCAGCCAAGCCGGAAAATCCTTCCCTGATGGCAAGAACTCAGCCCCACGTGAGGTTTCCCAACGGAGCACGATGAGCCGGGATGGGAAACTCCTTACCTGTCCTGGCATTCCTCTTTCTGGTGCCTTTCCAGGAGGGATCGTGGGAATTGCTGCATGCAGAAGCCGCATTCCGAAGGCAGCTCGCTGACGGCTTTTTCCACGGCGAGATTCCGGCAGCAGAGGCTCTTGCTGATCTCACACCGGCAGTTGGGACACGTCGCCTGCTCCTCCTTCAGCCGTGCGTCCGCCAGGAGGTGGATGAAGCAGCCGGCGCACATCAGGTGCCCGTTGGTGCACTATGGAAAGCAGGGAAAGACGGGATCAGATTCCCATAGGATAAAGGATTGGGGGGAAATGAGGCAAAGGAAGTGAATTTGGAGTCAACGGTGCCAGAAAAAGATGTTTTGATGATCACGCTATTCCCAAAAAATCACACGGGTGAGCCCGATGCCGGCTGCTGGCACCGCTAGCACCTCTGGAAGCATCTCCAGCCTCTCCCAAACCATCTCCGGCCTCCCTGGAAGCATCTCCAACACTTCCCAAATCATCTCTGGAAGCATCTCCAGTCTCTCTCAAACCACCTGCAGCACCTCTGGAAGCAGCTCTGGCTTTTCCCAAACCATCTCTGGCCTCTCTGGAAGCTTCTCCTGCACTTCCCAAATGATCTCCGCAAGCATCTCCGGCCTCTCCCAAAGCACATGGAAAGGCTTCAATCCCAGCTCCTCTCATTCCCATCCATCCGTGGGAACCCGATTCTCTGCGTCTGGAAGGGGGGGGAACCTGCACCCCCCTCCAGTCCCATGGGATTCACGACACAACCAGGCAGCAGGAGCAGGACGGAGCCTCCTGAGTGAATCCCACAGCCAGGGATGTGGGGACGAGCTGGAGAAGTGGGACCACACGAACCTCATGAGGTTCAACAAGGCCAAGTGCGAGGTCCTGCACCTGGGTCGGGGCAATCCCGAGCACAAATCCGGGTGGAGAATGGATTGGGAGCAGCCCTGAGGAGAAGGACTTGTGGTGCTGGGGATGAGAAGCTCCACGTGAGCCTCAACGTGTGCTCGCAGCCCAGAAAGCCACGCGTGTCCTGGGCTGCACCCAAAGCAGCGCGGCCAGCAGGGTGGGGGAGGGGGTTCTGCCCCTCTGCTCCGCTCTGGGGAGACCCCACCTGGAGCCCCGGGTCCAGCTCTGGAATCCCCAATGAAAGAAGGAGGTGGAACCGTTGGAGCGAGTGCAGAGATGATCCAAGGGCTGGAGCCCCTCTGCTCTGGGGACGGGCTGGGAGAGCTGGGGTTGTCCAGCCTGGAGAGGAGAAGGCTTTGGAGGGACCTTGGAGTCCTGAAAGGGGCTCCAGGAAAGCTGGGGAAAAGCTTTTTCCAAGAGCCTGGAGTGATGGGACAGGGGGAAGGGCTTTAAACTGGAAGGGGGAAGATTTAGATTGGACATAGGGAAGGAATTCTTCCCTGTGAGGGTGGGGAGGCCCTGGCCCAGGGTGCCCAGAGCAGTGGTGGCTGCCCCATCCCTGGAGGTGTTCAAGGCCAGGTTGGATGGGGCTTGGAGCCCCCTGGTCCAGTGGGAGGGGTCCCTGCCCATGGATCTGGATGGGCTTTGAGGTCCCTTCCGACCCAAACCATTCCATGATTCTAATTACACCAAAATGGGGGGGGAAAAGCTTCCCCACTCCCTGTATCCCCCAAATCCATGGGACCCCAAAGGCTGGAACGTTCGTTAGTGCCCGAAGTTCGGTGGAGTCGCGACCCCATTGACCCAGTGGCACCAGCAGAGAGTGGGAACGGGGCGATAAAACAATTCCATAAACCCAGTTTGCTCCAATTCATTCCCATTTGGATCCAGGGTGACAAGAGAGGATCCGTCGGCTTCGCTTTGGATCGCTGGGATCTCCTTCCAGCACGCAGACTCGCTCGGTTTTCCCTCTGCATATCCCAAAACCTCTGGATTTTAGGGCTAAAATTCCGTTTACAAGTTGCCACGTGGAATCTTTGAGGATCTGAGCGGCACCAGAACAATTCCAGCAGCGCCCAAAATTCCGGATGGCGATGCCGTCTCCATGGCTGTGGGTGCCACCAAATCCATCGGGAGGTGACGGAGCAGGTCAGGAGAGGGACAGCATCCCGGCTGGAAGCTTCTTCCATCATCTCTGGGGACACCAGGGATCACTCAAGGAACACGTGGTTGTTCCCAACGGATCGGGAAGGTCCTCCAGGTGGCTCCAGGCTCCTCCAGGTACCACCAAATCCATCGGGAGGTGACGGAGTGGATCAGGAGAGGGACGGCATTCCAGATGGATGCTTCCTCCATCATCTCTGGGGACACCAGGGATCACTCAAGGAACACGTGGTTGTTCCCAACGGATCGGGAAGGTCCTCCTGGTGGCTTCAGGCTGCTCCAGGTACCACCAAATCCATCGGGAGCCACTTTGGATTGGGATCCCCAATTCCTGAACTGCCTGCCCACCCCCTGCTCGCTAATTAAACCCCGCAAACGAAGGAGCGGGGATTCCCTCCCGGATCCGGATATTCCGGCACGGCGGGAATTCCGACGGGTCCATGGCAAGGTGCCGAAAGCTTTACGGAACCGGTTGCTCCGCTTGGGAGACGTCGGAAGAATTCACTCCCCCGCCTCCAGGGCTGGGGGAAGGGAACACCCCCGAGTGGGAACCAACGGGGAAAAAACTGGGAACACTGGGGGGAAATCAAAGTAGAACGGGGAGAACTGGGAAAACTGGGGAAACTGGGGGGAAAAAACAGGGAAACTGGGGGGAAACTGGGAAAACGGGGGGGAAAATGGGGAAACGGGGGGGAAAATGGGGGAGAAATGGGAAAACTGGGGGGAAAATGGGGAAACTGGAGCAAAATGGGGAAACGGGGGGAAAACTGGGGAAACTGGGGGGGGGGGAAACTGGGGAAAATTGGGAAACTGGGGGAAAAAACGGGGAAACTGGGAGAAAACTGTGGGAAAAGGGGGGAAAATGGGGAAACTGGGGGAAAAATGGGGGAAAATGGGGAAATTGGGGGGGTAAAACTGGGGAAAATTGGGAAACTGGGGGGAAAAATGGGGAAACTGGGGGGAACAAACTGGGAAAACTGGAGTAAAAAATGGGGAAACTGGGGGGGAAATGGGGAAAAAATGGAGAAAATGGGGAAAAATTAAAATAAATGAGGAAACTGGGGGGAAACACTGGGCAAACTGGGGAAAAGGGGGGGGAACTGGGGAAAAGGGGGAGAGAACTGGGGAAAAGGGGGGGGGAAGTGGGGAAAAGGGGGGGGAACTAGGAAAGGAGGGGGGGCAGTAGCCATTGGGAGAGCCCAGGGGGGTGGGGGGGCAGTGGCCACCAGGGACTCCCTGGGAGGGGGGGCAGTGGCCACCGGGTGAGCACTGGGGGAGGAGGGGCTGAGGGGGGCTCAGTGGCCATAGGGGGGTCAGTGGCCACTGAGGGGAGTTTGGTGGCCACAGGGGAAATGGGAAGACCCTGGGGAGATCAGTGGCCACTGGAGGGAGTTGGTAGCCCCCAGGGGTAGTTGCGGTGGCCATAGAGAGAACGGGAAGGACCGGGAGGGTTCAGTGGCCACGGAGGGGATTGGTGACCAGTGGGATGGACTCAGTGGCCACAGGTGGGGTTCAGTAGCCCATGAGGGAACAGGAAGGTCCTAGAGGGGTTTAGTGACCACTGAGGGGCTTGGTGGCTACTGGGGGTGCTCGGTGGCCACCAGGGGGTTCAGTGGCCACCAGCAGGGATCGATGACCACTGGGGAGCGCAGTGGCCACTGAGATTGGCGGGTAGTGTGGGGTCACAGGGGCTTAGTGGCCACTGAGGGAACGGAAAAGCCCTGTGGGACCACTGTGAGGAGGTCAGTGGTCACTAAGGGGCTTCAGTGGCCCTGGGGCCATCAGTGAGGTCAGTGACCACTGCCGGGGGCGACGGGGCCAGTGACCACTGAGGGTGCTTTGTGGCCACTAAGGGGATTCGGTGGCCACTGAGGGAACAGGAAAGCCCTGGTGGGGTCGATGACCACTGGTGGGCTCAGTGGCCACTGGGAGAGGATTGGCAACCAGTGGGAGGGTGGTCAGTGGCCACTGAGGGGGTTCAGTAGCCCATGAAGGAACAGGAAGACCCTGGGATGGAGGAGGGAGTGTCAAGTGACCACTGAGGGGTTTGGTGGCCACAGGGGGTGCTTGGTGGCCACTAGGGGAACAGGAAGGCCCTGAGGGGGAGGGTGTCAGTGACCACTGAGAGCCTTGGTGGTCACTGAGGGTGCTTGGTGGCCACAGAGAGGACTGGCAACCAGTGAGGGGGTTCAGCGGCCCATGAGGAAAGAGGACGGCCCTGGGAGAGGCTCAGTAGCCATTGGGGAGCTTGGTGGCCATGGGGGTGGTTTGGTGGCCCACAAGGGAAAGACTAGGCCCTGGAGGGAGTTGATGACCACTGAGGGGCTCAGTAGCCACTGAGGGGACTGGCAACCAGTGTGGGAGGGTCAGTTGCCACTGAGGGAACAGGAAGGCCCTGGAGGGGTTGTCAGTGATCACTGAGGGGCTCGATGGCCACTGAGCGGGGGAAGGCGGTTCAGTGACTACCAGGGTGTCTCAGTGGCCATGGGGGTCTCTCGGTAGCCACAGGGGGGCTCAGTGGCCACTGAGAAGAGTGGCAACCTGTGGGGGTGTTCCATGGCCCATGAGAAACACCAAGGCCCCGGAGGGTCTTGGTGGCCACCAGGGTGTCTTGGTAGCCCCAGGGGGCAGTTGCTAGTCCTCTGGGGCCGGGGGAGTGGGGGAAGAGAGTCAGTGGCCACTGGAGGAACAGGAAGGCCCTGGGGCGCTCAGTGACCACTGAGGGGGCTCGGTGGCCTCTGGGCTGTGTTGGTAGCCCCCAGAGGGGGTTCAGTAGCCAGTGGGGTAACAGGAAGTCTCTGGAGGGAGTCAATGAGGTTGGTGGCCATGAGGGGTGCTCGGCAGCCCCTGGGGTGTCTCGGTACCCACAGGAAGGCTTGGTGGCCACTGAGTGAATGGGAAGGTCCTGTGGGGCTGTTGGTGACCACTGAGAGGCTCAGTGACCCCCGAGGGGACGTCGGTCGCCCAAGTAGCCCCCAGGGGGCTCGGTGGCCACTGGAGGCGGGGGGGGGGGGGCTGGTGGCCCATGAAGGAACGGGAAGGCCTGGGGGGCGCTCAGTGACCACAGGGAGACTCGGTAGCCCCCGGAGTCCCTTGGTAGCCCCGGGGGGTCCTTCGGTAGCCCCCCGAGTGGCCCCACCCGTACCTGTTAGACCGAGGCCTTAGGCAGATCGAGGCCCTGGAAGGGGGCGGGGGGGGGTGGTGGTGCTGGAGACCACTGGGGGTGCTTGGTGGCCACAGAGAGGGTTCAGTACCCACGGGGGGGGAGTTGGTAGCCACGGGGGGTCCCTCGATAGCCCTGCCCGTACCTGTTAGACCGAGGCCTTGGGCAGGTCGAGGCCCTGGGAGCGGGGGGAGGGGAGGAGGGGGCGCGGTGTTGGTGACCACTGGGGGTGCTTGGTGGCAACAGGGGGAAGTTGGTGGCCCCGGGTCGGGGGTTGGTAGCCACGGGGGGGGAGTTGGTAGCCACGGGGGGTCCCTCGGTAGCCCCGCCCGTACCTGGTAGACCGAGGCCTTGGGCAGGTCGAGGCAGACGGTGCAGCAGAGCACGGAGTAGAGGCGCTCCTCCAGCTTCCCGCTGCCCGCCGCCCCCTCGGCGCCGCCGCCCGCGCCCCCCGCCGCCCGCAGCCGCTTCTTGGGGGGCGCCTCAGGGTCCGCCCCGGCCCCTCCGAGCAGCGAAGCCGCCGCCGCCGCCGCCGCCTCCTCGGCGCCTCCTCCTCCTCCCGCCTCGCCCGGGGCCGCCGCGGCGCCCCCTGAGGGAGCGGCTGAAGGGGCGGCGGAGGGGGGGGCGGCGCCCCCCGTGGCTTCGCGCTCCTCCGCCCCGGACATCATCGTCCTCCTCCTCCTCCGCCGCGGCCGCCTTCACCCCGCCACGGCCGCCATCTTGGCCGCCCGCCCCGGGCCCGCCGCGCCGCCCGCCAATCACCGAGAGAGGGGGGCGGGGAGAAGCCTGAAAGGGCCAATGGCGGCGCGCGGGAGGCGGGGAAAGCGGCGTACGAAACAATCACCGCGCGAGAGAGTCGGGGACGAGGTGGAGAGGGCCAATGGACGCGCGGGGGAGGAGGGGACAAGGACGAGAGAGCCAATCATCGCCCGCGGGAGGTGGGGGTAAAGAGGAACAGGCCAATGGGAGTGCGCGGAGGGCGGGGACAAAGCAGAAAAGGGCCAATGGGAGAGAAGTGGAGGAGGGAAAGCGTCAAACCGGGAGCGCGCTGGAGGAGGGGAAAGCGCCGAGCGGGCCAATCACCGCGCGCGGAAGGTGGGCATAAGGCAGAGAAAGCCAATCGAAACGAGGGGAAGGAGGGACTAATGATCAGAAAACCAATCATTGCGCGCAGAAGGCGGGAATGAGTAGGGACGGCCAATGGGACCGCGCGGGGGGGGAGGTAAAGACAGGCGGACCAATGGAAGCGCGCGGGAGGGAGAGAAGAGGTGGAACGGACCAATCGAAGCGAGAGGAGGGCGGGGATAAGGTGGAGCAGGCCAACCGCAGCCCAAGGTGCAGAGGGCAAACCGGAACGCGGGGAAGGAGGGGCTAAAGAAAGGGCAAGACAATGGGAACGCCTGGAGGGCGGGGAAAACGTCGAGAGAGCCAATCACTGCGCGCGGGAGGCGGGGACGACGAGAAATAGGCCGGTGGCAGCGTGTGGGAGGCGGGAATAAGACCGAGCAGGCCAATCAGAGCGCGTGGAGGGGTGGAGACAAAGTGGAGAAAGCCAATCACCACGTGCAGAAGGCGGAGACGATTCGGAACGGGTCAATGGGAGCGCGGGGGGGGGGGGGGGGTGGGGGGCGGGGAAAAGAGCCGAACAGGCCAATGGGAGCGCGTGGAGGGCGGGGAGAGCGCCGAGCGGACCAATAGGAGAGTAGGGGGGAGGGGATAAGGACGGCCGGGCCAATCGAAGGGCGCGGGGGGCGGGGACCAAACGGAGCGGGCCAATGGGACCGCGCAGAGAACCGAAAGGGTCGAGCACCGCACACGGAAGGCAGGGAAAGGTCCCAATAGGGCCAATCGTAGCGCGAGGCGGGGAAAGTGCCGAGAGAGCCAATCACCGCCCGTGCGAGGCGGGGATGAAAAAGAACGGCCCAATCGGAGCGCAGGAGGCGGGGAAAATGTCAAACGGGGCCAATCGGAGCTCGCAGAGGAACCGAGGGAACCAATCGGAACGCGTGGCGGGGGGGGGGGGGGGGGGGTGGGGGGGGGTGGGGGGGTGGTGTTGGGGGTTGGGAGGAAGTGCTCCTGGCGCGCGGGGCGGGGAAAGGGTCGAGCGGGCCAATCCGAGAGCGAGGGGGGGCTGGGCCATTGGCCAATCACCACCAGAGGGAGGCGGGGACGAACGGGGAGAGGCCAATCGGAGCGCGATGGGGGAGGGAAAAGCGCCGAGCTGACCAATGGGAGAGAGCTGGAGGTGGGCCCGAAGTGGAACCGGGCAAGCGAAGCGCGTGGGAGGAGGGGCCGAAGCTCCGGAACCAGCGTGACCAGTGCCCTCCCAGTTCCCCCAGTGCCCCAGTCGCAGTGTACCAGTGCCGCGCGTGCCCCAGTACGACTGATGCCCCGGCCCCAGTGTCACCAGTGCCCGCGGTGCCCCACTCCCAGTGCCCCGGCCCCAGTGTCACCAGTGCCCCAGTACGACTGATGCCCCAGTCCCAGTGTCACCAGTGCCCCAGTACGACTGATGCCCCGGCCCCAGTGTCACCAGTGTCGCCTCCAGTGCCCCAATCCCAGTGTGACCAGTGCCCCCAGTGCCCCAGTCCCAGTGTGACCAGTGCCCGCGGTGCCCGCAGTGCCCCAGTCCCAGTGTCACCAGTGCCCGCGGTGCCCCAGTACGACTGACGCCCCGGCCCCAGCGCAGGCAGTGACTCCCAGTCCTCCGGTGACCCTTTACTGGTCCCAGTGGTGGGCGCCCTGCAGCCCCTGTGCCAGCGCCAGGTTCCCGACCGCCAGCGCCCATGGGTACCCGGTGCCCAGGTGCCCCGGTGGCCGCGAGGAGCCCACCCAGCGCGCCGGCGCCGTTTCCCGGTGAGCGTGGCCAGCGTGAGGATGCTGGTGGCCACCAGCACGGTGACGGCGCGGGCGGCCAGCAGTCGCGCCTCCTCGGAGCGCCACGCGGCTACGGGGGCCACCGCGGTGGCCACCAGCAGGAGGAGGTTGCCGGTGGCTCGGTCCCCGCTCAGGCGGTGGAAGCCGAAGGCCACCAAGGGTTGGCCAAGCACAGCCGAGATCCAAGAGCCGGGAATGGGGTCGGGGTCCTCTCCCGGGGCGGCCCCGGGCCACAGCGCGGCCAACGCGTCACTCGCTGCCACCAGCGCCTGCAGGAGGAACCCGGCCCAGGGGCCACCGGTCACCTGGGGCAGAGGGGGGCGGCGTGAGGAGCGGTGGCATGGCATGGGGCGGGATGGCATGGCATGGGGCAGGATGGCATGGCATGGCATGGCATGGCATGGCATGGCATGGCACGGCACGGCATGGGGTGGGGTGGGGATGGGGTGGCATGGGATGAGACGGCATGGCATGGCATGGGATGGGACAGGATGGCATGGCATGGCATGGGGGTGGGCATGGCATGGCATGGGGATGGGGTGGCATGGGATGGGACGGCATGGGCATGGCATGGGATGGGGTGGCATGGGATGGGATGGGGTGGGGATGGGGTGGCATGAGGTGGTATAGGTGGCATGGGATGAGACGGCATGGCATGGCATGGGATGGGGTGGGATGGCAGTGCATGGCATGGGATGGGACAGGATGGCATGGCATGGGGATGGGGTGGGGATGGGGTGGCATGGGGTGGCATGAGGTGGCATGGATGAGACGGCATGGCATGGATGGGGCAGGATGGCAGTGCATGGCATGGCATGGGGGTGGGCATGGCATGGCATGGGATGAGGAGGGGATGGGATGGGGGTGGGATGGCGATCGGGATTGGGATGGGGATAATGAAGATGGGGATGAGATGGGATGGGGTCCTCATCCCAGTGCCCCCTCCCCAATGCCAGGGTCCTCATGCCAGTGCTTCCCATTCCAGTATGAGGGACTCCATCCCAGTGCCCCTCTCCCCAGTACCAGGGAAACCCATCCCACTGCTCCCATTCCAGTACGAGGGGCCTCTATCCCAGTGCCCCCGCCCCTCCCCCCAGTGCCCTCTGACCTGGCGGGCACGGTGGGCACAGAGCAGGCAGACAGCCCCGAGCAGAACCTGCCCCCCCCCCGGCCCACATGGGGCACCGGGACTGGGGGTGCTGGGACCCCTGGAACCTGAGGGGACACGGAGGGGTCAGTGGAGGGGGGGACACGAATCCTCGGTGCTCCCAGTGCAGCCCAGTTCCCCAGTGCTCCCAGTGCTCCCAGTACAGCCCTTTGCTCCCAGTGCAGCCCAGTCCCCCAGTGCTCCCAGTACAGCCCAGTGCTCCCAGTGCAGCCCAGTCCCCCAGTGCTCCCAGTGCAGCCCAGTGCTCCCAGTTGCAGCCCAGTCCCCCAGGGCTCCCAGTACAGCCCATTGCTCCCAGTGCAGCCCAGTTCCCCAGTGCTCCCAGTACAGCCCATTGCTCCCAGTGCAGCCCAGTGCTCCCAGTACAGCCCAGTGCTCCCAGTACAACCCAGTCCCCAGTGCTCCCAGTACAGGCCCAGTCCCCCCAGTGCTCCCAGTGCTCCCAGTGCCCCAGTCCCCCAGTGCTCCCAGTGCCCCCAGTGCTCCCAGTACAGCCCAGTCCCCCAGTTTCCAGTGCTCCCAGCCCCCCCCCCGTACCAGTCCCGGCACTTCCGGCCTCCGCGCGCCCCCACAGAGCCGCGGGCGGGAGCGGCGCGAGGGGCGGGGCCGAGGGCGGACGGGGCGGGGCCAGAGCTGAGCGGTGGGCGAGGCCGTGTTGGGTGGGGGGCGGGGCCAGGCCGGGGGGCGGGGCCATCAGGAGGAGGGGCGGGCGGGGAGCAGCGCGAGGGGCGGGGCCAGGCCTGGGGGCGTGGCCATAGAGGAGGGCGGGGCCAGGGGGGGGCCATGCCTGGGGGCGTGACCATAAGAGGAGGGGGCGGGGCTATGCCTGGGGGCGGGGCCATAAGAGGAGGGGCGGGGCGGGAGCAGCGCGAGGGGCGGGGCCAGGCCTGGGCGGGAGTGATGGGCGAAGCCCGCGATGAACGGAGGCCCAGGCGGGGCTGGGGGCGTGGCCACGGAGGAGTGGGCGTGGCCAGACCGTGGAGGGCGTGGCCAGGGCTGGGCGTGGGCGTGGTCCACGGCCGGGAGGGGGCGTGGCCAGGGGCTCAAGGGGGTGCAGAGGGGTGGAAAGCGGGGTGAAAAGGGTGGAAAGGGAGTGGAAACGGAGTAAAGGGGGTGGAAAGAGGGTGTGAAGGGGTGCAAAGGGGGTTGAAAGGGGTGCAAAGAGAGGGGGGGGAAGGGGATGCAAAGGGGGTGGAAAGGGTGCAAAGGGGTGCAAGGGGCGTGTAGAAAGGCAGGGAAGAGGGAGGAAAGGGGTGCAAAGGAGGTTAAAGGGAAGTAAAATGGGGCTAAAGGGGTGCAAAGGGGTGTCAAGAGGGTGCCAAGGGGTGTAAAGGGGAGTAAAAGGGGGGGGGGGAGTGCAAGGGGGGTGCAGGTGTGTGTGGCACCATGCAAGTGTGTGCAGGGGGTGCAAATGCACGGGTGGGGGTGTGCAAAGGTGTGCACAGAGGGGGGCTTGGAGCTGCCCAAAGCCCCTCCTGCCCCTCTCCCGGCTCCCATGCCACCTATTCCCATCCCCATCCCATCCCCATCCTGATTTTTACCGCATCCCATCCCTCCTGCCCCATCCCTATTCCCATCCCATCTATACCCATCCCCAACCTCATCCCATCCCCATACTATCCCGTCCCCTCCTGTCCCTCTCCCTGCTCACATTCCATCTATTCCCATCCCATCTCCATCATCCTCATCCCATTCCATTCCCATCCCTATCCCAACCCCATCCCCATTCCCACCCCATCCCGTCCCATCCCATCCCATCCCACCCCATCCCATCCCACCCCACCCCATCCCCACCCCATCCCATCCCATCCCATCCCCATTCCCATCCCATCCCACCCCACCCCACCCCACCCCACCCCCACCCCACCCCCATCCCATCCCATCCCACCCCATCCCACCCCACCCCATCCCATCCCATCCCATCCCATCCCATCCCACCCATCCCATCCCATCCCATCCCCATTCCCATCCCATCCCATCCCATCCCATCCCACCCCCACCCCACCCCACCCCATCCCATCCCATCCCACCCCACCCCACCCCACCCCACCCCATCCCATCCCATCCATCCCATCCCACCCCATCCCATCCCATCCCATCCCATCCCCATCCCATCCCATCCCATCCCATCCCATCCCATCCCATCCCACCCCATCCCATCCCCTATTCCCATTCCCATCCCATCCCATCCCCACCCCACCCCACCCCACCCCATCCCCATCCCATCCCATCCCATCCCACCCCATCCCATCCCATCCCATCCCATCCCCATCCCCATCCCATCCCCATCCCATCCCATCCCATCCCATCCCACCCCATCCCATCCCCATCCCATCCCATCCCATCCCATCCCACCCCACCCCACCCCACCCCACCCCATCCCATCCCATCCCATCCCATCCCACCCCATCCCATCCCATCCCATCCCATCCCCATTCCCCATCCCATCCCATCCCATCCATCCCACCCCACCCCCACCCCATCCCATCCCATCCCATCCCACCCCATCCCATCCCATCCCATCCCACCCCATCCCATCCCATCCCCACCCCATCCCACCCCATCCCACCCCATCCCATCCCACCCCATCCCATCCCATCCCATCCCATCCCACCCCATCCCATCCCATCCCATCCCCATCCCATCCCATCCCACCCCATCCCATCCCATCCCACCCATCCCACCCACCCCATTCCCATCCCCATCCCCATCCCCCATTCCCATTCCCATCCCCATCCCCATTCCCATCCCATCCCATCCCACCCCACCCCATCCCATCCCAACCCCATCCCACCCATCCCATCCCATCCCATCCCACCCATCCCATCCCCATTCCCATTCCCACCCACCCCATCCCATCCCATCCCATCCCATCCCCATTCCCATCCCATCCCATCCCACCCCACCCCACCCCCACCCCATCCCATCCCATCCCACCCCATCCCATCCCATCCCATCCCATCCCATCCCATCCCATCCCATCCCATCCCATCCCATCCCACCCCATCCCATCGCCATTCCTCCCATCCCATCCCATCCCATCCCACCCCACCCCACCCCACCCCATCCCATCCCATCCCATCCCATCCCATCCCATCCCATCCCATCCCCATTCCCATCCCATCCCATCCCATCCCATCCCATCCCACCCCACCCCACCCCACCCCATCCCATCCCATCCCACCCACCCATCCCATCCCATCCACCCCATCCCATCCCATCCCCATTCCCATCCATCCCATCCCATCCCATCCCACCCACCCCACCCCACCCCATCCCATCCCATCCCACCCCATCCCATCCCATCCCCATCCCACCCCACCCCCACCCCACCCCATCCCATCCCATCCCACCCCATCCCACCCCATCCCATCCCATCCCATCCCCATCCCATCCCATCCCACCCCATCCCATCCCATCCCATCCCACCCCACCCCACCCCACCCCATCCCATCCCATCCCACCCCATCCCACCCCATCCCATCCCATCCCATCCCCATCCCATCCCATCCCACCCCATCCCATCCCACCCCACCCACCCCACCCCATTCCCATCCCCATCCCATCCCCATTCCCATCCCATCCCATCCCACCCCACCCCACCCATCCCACCCCATCCCCATTCCCATCCCATCCCATCCCATCCCATCCCATCCCATCCCATCCCCATTCCCATCCCATCCCACCCCATCCCACCCCACCCCACCCCACCCATCCCATCCCATCCCATCCCATCCCATCCCATCCCATCCCATCCCATCCCCATCCCCATTCCCATTCCCATCCCACCCCATCCCACCCCACCCCATCCCACCCCATCCCATCCCATCCCACCCCATCCCATCCCATCCCATCCACCCCACCCCACCCCATCCCATCCCATCCCATCCCATCCCATCCCATCCCACCCCATCCCATCCCATCCCATCCCATCCCCATTCCCATCCCATCCATCCCATCCCATCCCACCCCACCCCACCCCACCCCATCCCATCCCATCCCATCCCATCCCACCCCATCCCATCTCCATCCCATCCATCCCATCCCATCCATCCCATCCCATCCCATCCCCATTCCCATCCATCCCATCCCATCCCATCCATCCCATCCCATCCCATCCCCATTCCCATCCCATCCCATCCCATCCCATCCCACCCCACCCCATCCCATCCCATCCCACCCCATCCATCCCATCCCATCCCCATTCCCATCCCCATCCCCATTCCCATCCCATCCCATCCCATCCCACCCCACCCCATCCCACCCCATCCCCATTCCCATCCCATCCCATCCCATCCCATCCCATCCCATCCCATCCCCATTCCCATTCCCATCCCACCCCATCCCATCCCATCCCCATCCCACCCCATCCCACCCCATCCCATCCCATCCCATCCCATCCCACCCCATCCCATCCCATCCCATCCCCATCCCATCCCATCCCACCCCATCCCACCCCATCCCATCCCATCCCATCCCATCCCATCCCATCCCATCCCATCCCATCCCATCCCATCCCACCCCATCCCATCCCATCCACCCCACCCCATTCCCATCCCATCCCATCCCACCCCATCCCATCCCATCCCATCCCCATCCCATCCCATCCCATCCCATCCCATCCCACCCCATCCCACCCCATCCCACCCCACCCCATTCCCATCCCATCCCATCCCCATCCCATCCCATCCCATCCCATCCCACCCCACCCCATTCCCACCCCATCCCACCCCATCCCATCCATCTCCATCCCATCCCATCCCATCCCATCCCACCCCATCCCACCCCATTCCCATCCCCACCCCACCCCATCCCATCCCATCCCATCCCATCCCACCCCATCCCATCCCATCCCATCCCCATCCCACCCCATCCCCATCCCACCCCATCCCATCCCATCCCATCCCATCCCATCCCATCCCATCCCACCCCATCCCATCCCATCCCATCCCATCCCATCCCACCCCATCCCCATCCCCATCCCATCCCATCCCACCCCATCCCATCCCATCCCATCCCATCCCATCCCACCCCATCCCACCCCATTCCCATCCCACCCCCACCCCATCCCATCCCACCCCACCCCCACCCCATCCCATCCCATCCCATCCCACCCCACCCCATTCCCATCCCATCCCATCCCACCCCATCCCATCCCATCCCATCCCATCCCATCCCACCCCACCCCATTCCCATCCCATCCCACCCCACCCCACCCCATCCCCATCCCCATCCCATCCCATCCCATCCCATCCCACCCCACCCCATTCCCATCCCATCCCACCCCATCCCATCCCCATCCCACCCCATCCCACCCCATCCCATCCCATCCCATCCCATCCCATCCCATCCCACCCCATCCCATCCATCCCATCCCATCCCACCCCATCCCATCCCATCCCATCCCATCCCATCCCACCCCATCCCACCCCATTCCCATCCCACCCCACCCCATCCCATCCCACCCCACCCCACCCCATCCCATCCCATCCCATCCCACCCCACCCCATTCCCATCCCATCCCATCCCACCCCTCCCATCCCATCCCATCCCATCCCATCCCATCCCAACCCACCCCCCATTCCCATCCCATCCCACCCCACCCCACCCCATCCCCATCCCCATCCCATCCCATCCCATCCCATCCCACCCCACCCCATTCCCATCCCATCCCACCCCATCCCATCCCATCCCACCCCATCCCACCCCATCCCATCCCATCCCATCCCATCCCATCCCATCCCACCCCATCCCATCCCCATCCCATCCCCATTCCCATCCCATCCCACCCCACCCCATCCCATCCCACCCCATCCCACCCACCCCATTCCCATCCCCATCCCCATTCCCATTCCCATCCCCCATCCCCATTCCCATCCCATCCCATCCCACCCCACCCCATCCCATCCCACCCCCATCCCCATTCCCATCCCATCCCATCCCATCCCATCCCATCCCCATTCCCATTCCCATCCCACCCCATCCCATCCCATCCCATCCCATCCCATCCCATCCCATCCCATCCCATCCCCATTCCCATCCCATCCCATCCCACCCCACCCCACCCCACCCCCATCCCATCCCATCCCACCCCATCCCATCTCCATCCCATCCCATCCCATCCCATCCCCATCCCATCCCATCCCATCCCATCCCATCCCACCCCATCCCATCCCCATTCCCATCCCATCCCATCCCATCCCACCCCACCCCCACCCCACCCCATCCCATCCCATCCCATCCCATCCCATCCCCATCCCATCCCATCCCCATTCCCATCCCATCCCATCCCATCCCATCCCATCCCACCCCACCCCACCCCACCCCATCCCATCCCATCCCACCCCATCCCATCCCATCCCATCCCACCCCATCCCATCCCATCCCCATTCCCATCCCATCCCATCCCATCCCATCCCACCCCACCCCACCCCACCCCATCCCATCCCATCCCACCCCATCCCATCCCATCCCATCCCACCCCACCCCACCCCACCCCATCCCATCCCATCCCACCCCATCCCACCCCATCCCATCCCATCCCATCCCCATCCCATCCCATCCCACCCCATCCCATCCCATCCCATCCCACCCCCACCCCACCCCACCCCATCCCATCCCATCCCACCCCATCCCACCCCATCCCATCCCATCCCATCCCCATCCCATCCCATCCCACCCCCATCCCATCCCACCCCCATCCCACCCCACCCCATTCCCATCCCCATCCCCATCCCCATTCCCATCCCATCCCATCCCACCCCACCCCATCCCATCCCACCCCATCCCCATTCCCATCCCATCCCATCCCCATCCCCATCCCATCCCATCCCCATTCCCATTCCCATCCCACCCCACCCACCCCACCCCACCCCACCCCATCCCATCCCAACCCATCCCATCCCATCCCATCCCATCCCATCCCATCCCATCCCAACCCCATTCCCATTCCCATCCCACCCCATCCCACCCCACCCCATCCCACCCCATCCCCATCCCATCCCACCCCATCCCATCCCATCCCATCCCACCCCCACCCCACCCCATCCCATCCCATCCCATCCCATCCCACCCATCCCATCCCATCCCACCCCCATCCCATCCCATCCCATCCCATCCCCATTCCCATCCCATCCCATCCCATCCCATCCCACCCCACCCCACCCCACCCCATCCCATCCCATCCCATCCCATCCCACCCCATCCCATCTCCATCCCATCCCATCCCATCCCATCCCATCCCATCCCATCCCATCCCCATTCCCATCCCATCCCATCCCATCCCATCCCATCCATCCCATCCCCATTCCCAACCCATCCCATCCCATCCCATCCCACCCCACCCCATCCCATCCCATCCCACCCCATCCCATCCCATCCCATCCCATCCCATCCCATCCCATCCCCATCCCATCCCATCCCATCCCATCCCACCCCACCCCACCCCCCCCCATCCCATCCCATCCCATCCCACCCCATCCCATCCCATCCCACCCCATCCCATCCCATCCCATCCCACCCCACCCCACCCCACCCCATCCCATCCCATCCCACCCCATCCCACCCCATCCCATCCCATCCCATCCCACCCCATCCCATCCCCATCCCATCCCATCCCACCCCATCCCACCCCACCCCATTCCCATCCCCATCCCCATCCCCATTCCCATCCCCCATCCCCATTCCCATCCCATCCCATCCCATCCCACCCCACCCCATCCCACCCCATCCCCATTCCCATCCCATCCCATCCCATCCCATCCCATCCCATCCCATCCCCATTCCCATTCCCATCCCACCCCATCCCATCCCATCCCATCCCACCCCATCCCACCCCATCCCATCCCATCCCATCCCATCCCACCCCATCCCATCCCATCCCATCCCCATCCCATCCCATCCCACCCCATCCCACCCCATCCCATCCCATCCCATCCCATCCCATCCCATCCCATCCCATCCCACCCCATCCCATCCCATCCCACCCCACCCCATTCCCATCCCATCCCATCCCACCCCATCCCATCCCATCCCATCCCCATCCCATCCCATCCCATCCCATCCCATCCCACCCCATCCCACCCCATCCCACCCCACCCCATTCCCATCCCATCCCATCCCATCCCATCCCATCCCATCCCATCCCACCCCACCCCATTCCCACCCCATCCCACCCCATCCCATCCCATCTCCATCCCATCCCATCCCATCCCATCCCACCCCATCCCACCCCATTCCCATCCCACCCCACCCCATCCCATCCCATCCCATCCCATCCCACCCCATCCCATCCCATCCCATCCCATCCCACCCCATCCCATCCCACCCCATCCCATCCCATCCCATCCCATCCCATCCCATCCCATCCCACCCCATCCCATCCCATCCCATCCCATCCCACCCCATCCCATCCCATCCCATCCCATCCCATCCCACCCCATCCCATCCCACCCCCATCCCATCCCATCCCATCCCATCCCATCCCACCCCATCCCACCCCCATTCCCATCCCACCCCACCCCATCCCATCCCACCCCACCCCACCCCATCCCATCCCATCCCATCCCACCCCACCCCATTCCCATCCCATCCCATCCCACCCCATCCCATCCCATCCCATCCCATCCCATCCCATCCCACCCCACCCCATTCCCATCCCATCCCACCCCACCCCACCCCATCCCCATCCCCATCCCATCCCATCCCATCCCATCCCACCCCACCCCATTCCCATCCCATCCCACCCCATCCCATCCCATCCCACCCCATCCCACCCCATCCCATCCCATCCCATCCCATCCCATCCCATCCCATCCCACCCCATCCCATCCCATCCCACCCCATCCCATCCCCATTCCCATCCCATCCCACCCCCACCCCATCCCATCCCATCCCACCCCATCCCACCCCATCCCATCCCATCCCACCCCATCCCATCCCATCCCACCCCATCCCATCCCATCCCATCCCATCCCATCCCACCCCATCCCATCCCCATCCCATCCCCATTCCCATCCCATCCCACCCCACCCCATCCCATCCCATCCCATCCCACCCCACCCCACGTCCTCCCGCCCCTCCCCTCCCTCCCCAGTCACTCCCAGTCTGTCCCAGTCCATCCCAGTCTCTCCCATCCCACCCCACCCGGCCATGCCTCCCCCCCCCCCCTCTCGGATCCCGGACCGGACCCGGAGCCCCGGGGGGGGTCCCGTGGGTCGCGGGGGGGGGTCCCGTGCTCGCCCCCCCCGGTACCGCCGCCACCCCAAGCCCCCCTACTCGTACCTGGCGCTCATCGCCCTCGTCATCCGCGCCGCCCCCGCGCGCCGCCTCAAGCTCGCGCAGGTACCGACCCCCCGGGACCCCCCCGGGACCCCGCCGGGACCCCCTCACGGGACCCCCCCGGGACCCCCCCCACGGGACCCCCCCACGGAACCCCCCCGGACCCCTCTGTGGGACCCCCCGGACCCCCCCCCCGGGACCCCTCCGGGACCCCCCCCGGGACCCCCCCCCGGGACCCCCCCGGACCCCTCTGTGGGCCCCCCCCGGACCCCTCTGTGGGACCCCCACGGGACCCCCCCCCCGGGACCTTCCCAGGACCCCTCCGGGACCCCTCCGGGACGCCCCCGGGACCCCCCCGGACCCCTCTGTGGGACCCCCCCCCCGGGACCCCCTCCGGGACCCCCCCACGGGACTCCCCCGGACCCCTCTGTGGGACCCCCCCCACGGGACCTCCCCGGGATCCCCCCGGGACCCTCCCACGACCCCCCCGGACCCCTCTGTGGGACCCCCCCGGACCCCCCCCCGGGACCTCCCCGGGATCCCCCCGGACCCCCTCTGTGGGCCCCCCCCGGGCCCCCCCACGTTCTTCCCCGGCAGCTCCCCGGGACCCCCCCCCAGAATCTCCCCCGGGACCCCTCCCCGCCAAGACCCCTCCCCCAACCCCGGGGGGGGGGTCAGAGTTGGGGGGGGCACGGGGGGGGCACAAGGGGGGGCGGGGTTACGTCCTGTCCCGGGGGGGGGAGGGGGGGCAGTTTTGGGGGTTCAGTGCTGGGGGAGGGGGTGGGGTCCATCCCACGGGGGGGGGTTGGGGGGGGGTGTCAGGGTTTGGGGGGGCACAGGAGGGCTCGGGGTCCCCTCCTGCCCCGGGGGGGGGCACGGGGGGGGGGTTGGGGGGGTCAGGGCTGGGGGGTGGGGGGGGCTGGGTCACTTCGCGCCCCGCGGGGGGGTGGCGCCGGGGGGGCTGTCGCCTCTGTCGCCTCTGTCGCCTGTCGGGCCACCTCCCCTCCCCCCCCCCCCCATCCCCCACTCCCCGGGGGGGTCGCGGTGTCCCAGGTCAAGGGAGGGGGGAGGGGGATGCGAGGGGGGGTGGCTGAGGGGAGGGGGGTCCCCAGGATGCGTGTGGGGGGGGGGAGGGGGGGCTGGGATGCAGGGGTTGGGGGTCCAGGGGGTTGGGGGGGGGGCAGGATGCAAGGGGGGTTCCCCGGGGGTCGAGGGGATCCCCAGGACTTGGGGGGGGGAAGGGTGAAAGGAGGGGGGGTCAGGATGGGGGGGGGGGGGATCCCTGGGATGCAGGGGGCGGTCCCAGGATGAGGGGGGTCTCTGGGATGTTGGGGGGCGCAGGATGAGCGGGGTTCCCTGGGGGACCCCAAGATGAGGGGTGGGGGGCAGGATGCCAGGATGAGGGGGGGGGGTCCCCAGGATGGGGGGGGGGGTCCCAGGATGAAGGGGAGGGGGTCCCCAAGATGAGGGGGTCCCCAGGATGGGGGGGGGTCCCCAGGATGCAGGAAGGGTCCCTGGGGTTCAGGGGGTCCCCAGGATGAGGGGGAGGGGGTCCCCAAGATGAGGGGGTCCCCAGGATGAAGGGGAGGGGTTCCCAGGATGAGGGGGGTCCCCAGGATGAGGGGGGTTCCCAGGATGGGGGGCGGTCCCCAGGATGCAGGAAGGGTCCCTGGGGTTCAGGGGGTCCCCAAGACGTGGGGGGGCTTCCCGAAGATGCAGAGGGGCTTCTGGGGGGTCAGGGGGTCCCTATAGATGCGGGGGGGGGGGGTGTCCAGGATGGGGGGGGTCGCTGGAGGTCAGGGGGCCCCCCAGGATGCGGGGTTGGGGGGGATCCCAGGATGCAGAGAGGGGACCCTGGGAGTGGGGGTCCCCAGGTCTGGGGGGGGGGGGGATATCCCCAAGATGAAGGAGGGGTCCCCGATATGTGGAGGGGGGGGGGGTGTCCCCAGGATGCCGGGGGGGGCTCCCCGGAATGAATGGGGGTCCCAGGATGCAGGGAGGGGTCCCTGGGGGGGGGGGGGGGCAGGGGGTCCCCAAGATGTGTGTCTGGAGGTCAAGTGGTCCCCAATATCGGGGGGGGGGACCCCAGGATGCAGGGAGGTCCCTGGCAGGCAGGGGGCATCCCTGGGGGTCAGGGGGTCCCCACGATGCAGGGGGTTCCCCAATATTCGGAGGGGGGGGGGGTGTCCCCAGGATGCAGGGAGGGGACCCTCGGAGTGGGGGTCCCCGGGATGCGGGGGGGGGGGTCCCCCAAGATGAAGGAGGGTCCCTAGGGTACAGAGGGGTCCCCGATAAGTGTGTGTGGGGGTCCCCACGATGCAGGGGGTTCCCCAATATTCGGAGGGGGGGGGGTGTCCCCAAGATGCAGGGAGGGTCCCTGGAGGGGGGGGGTGGTCCCTAAAACGTGTGGGGGTGTCATTAGGATGTGGGGGTGTCCCCACAGCGAAGCGG
>JAUMJM010000337.1:0-36224 GCA_033558235.1 Neomorphus geoffroyi
AATTGAACAAAATTGAAGGAAATGGAAGGAAGTTCAAGGAAATTCAAGCACATTGAAGGAAATTGATGGACATTGAAGGAAATTCAACGAAATTCAAGGAAATTGAAGGACATTGAAGGAAGTTCAAGGAAATTGAGGGAAATTGAAGGAAATTGATAGAAATTCAAAGAAATTGAAGGAAATTCAAGGAAATTAAGGAAATGGAAGGAAATTGAAGGAAATTCGAGGAGATTCAGGGAAATTGAAGGAAGTTGAAGGAAATTGAAGGACATTTTAGGAAATTCAAGGACATTGAAGGAAATTCAAGGAAATTCAAGAAAATTGAATGAAATTGAAGGAAATGGAAGGAAATTCATGGGAATTCAAGGAAAATTGAAGGGAATTGAAGGAAATTCTACAAAATTGAAGGACATTGAAGGAAATTGAGGGAAATTCAAGGAAATTGAAGATAATAGTAAAAAATTGAAGGAAATTCAAGGAAATTGAAGGAAATTTAAGGAAATTTAAGGAAATTGAAGGAAATGCTAGGAAATTGAAGGAAATTCAAGGAAACTGACGGAAATTGAAGGACATTGAAGGAAATTGAAGGAAATTGAAGGAAATTCAAGGAAATTGCAGGAAATTCAAGGAAATTCAAGGAAATTCAAGGAAATTTAAAGAAATTCAATAAAATTCAAGGACATTGAAGGAAATTGAAGGAAATTCAAGGAAATTCAAGGAAATTCATGGAAATTCAAGGAAATTCAATAAAATCCTAGGAAATTGAAAGAAATTCAAGGCAACTGAAGGAAATTGAAGGACATTGAAGGAAATTCAAGGAAATTGAAAGAAATTCAAGGAATTTCAAGGAAATTGAAGGAAATTGGAGGAAATTCAACGAAATTGAATAAAATTGAAGGAAATTCAAGGAAATGGAAAGGAAATTCAAGGAAATTCAAGGAAACGGCAAGGCAAGGAAAGGAAATTCAAGGAAATGGCAAGGATATTCAAGGAAATTCAAGGAAATTCAAGGAAATTTAAGGAAATTCAAGGAAAATCAAGGAAATTCAAGGAAATTGCAAGGAAATTCAAGGAAATTTAAGGAAATTGAAGGAAATTGAAGGAAATTCAGGAAATTCAAGGAAATTGAAGGACATTGAAGGAAATTGAAGGATATTTCAGGAAATTCAAGGACATTGAAGGTAATTCAAGGAAATTCAAGGAAATTGAGGAAATTGAAGGAAATGAAAGGTAATTCATGGAAATTCAAGGAAACTGAAGGAAATTGAAGGAAATTCTACAAAATTGAAGGACATTGAAGGAAATTGAGGGAAATTCAAGGAAATTGAAGAAAATAGTAAAAAATTTAAGGAAATTCAAGGAAATTGAAAGAAATTTAAGGAAATTTAAGGAAATTGAAGGAAATGCTAGGAAATTGAAGGAATTCAAGGAAACTGAAAAAAATTGAAGGACATTGAAGGAAATTGAAGGAAATTTAAGGAAATTGAAGGAAATTCAAGGAAATTGATAGAAATTCAAAGAAATTCAAAAAATTCAAGGAAATGTAAGGAAATTGAAGGAAATTGAAGGAAATTCAAGGAAATTCATGGAAATTCAAGGAAATTCAAGGAAATTCAAGGAAATTGAAGGACATTGAAGGAAGTTCAAGGAAATTGAGGGAAATTGAAGGAAATTGATAGAAATTCAAAGAAATTCAAAAAATTCAAGGAAATGGAAGGAAATTGAAGGAAATTGAAGGAAATTCAAGGAAATTCATGGAAATTCAAGGAAATTCAAGGAAATTGAATGAAATTCAAAGAAATTGAAGGAAATTGAAAAACATTCCAGGAAATTCTTGGAAATTGAAGGAAATTCAAGGAAATTCAAGGAAATGGAAGGAAATTGAAGAAAATTGAAGGAAATTGAAGGAAGTTCAAGGAAATTCAAGGACATTGAAGGAAATTGATGGACATTGAAGGAAATTCAAGGAAATGCAAGTAAATTGAAGGTAATTGAAGGAAGTGGAAGGAAATTCATGGAAATTGAAGGAAACTGAAGGAAATTGAAGGAAATTCTACAAAATTGAAGGACATTGAAGGAAACTGAGGGAAATTCAAGAAAATTGAAGGAAATAGAAAAAAATTGAAGGAAATTCAAGGAAATTGAAGGAAATTCAAGGAAATACAAGGAAATTCAAGAAAATTGAAGGAAATTGAAGGAAATTGAACAAAATTGAAGGAAATTGAAGGAAATTCAACGAAATTGAAGGAAATTGAAAGAAATTCAAGGAAATTCAAGGAAATTCAAGGAAATTTAAGGAAATTGCAGGAAATTCAAGGAAATTCAAGGAAAATGAAGAAAATTGAAGGAAATTGAAGGAAATTCAAGGACATGGAAGGAAATTGAATGAAATTCAAGGAAATTCAAGGAAATTCAAGGAAATACAGGGAAATTTAAGGAAATTGAAGGACATTGAAGGAAGTTCAAGGAAATTGAGGGAAATTGAAGGAAATTGATAGAAATTCAAAGAAATTCAAAAAAATTCAAGGAAATGGAAGGAAATTGAAGGAAATTGAAGGAAATTCAAGGAAATTCATGGAAATTCAAGGAAATTCAAGGAAATTGAAGGAAATTCAAGGAAATTGAAGGAAATTGAAAAACATTCTAGGAAATTCTTGGAAATTGAAGGAAATTCAAGGAAATTCAAGGAAATTGAAGAAAATTGAAGGAAATTGAAGGAAGTTCAAGGAAATGCAAGTAAATTGAAGGTAATTGAAGGAAGTGGAAGGAAATTCATGGAAATTGAAGGAAACTGAAGGAAATTGAAGGAAATTGAAGGAAATGGAAGGAAATTGAAGGAAATTCAAGGAAATTCAAGGAAATTCATGGAAATTCAAGGAAATTCAAGGAAATTCAAGGAAATTGGAGGAAATTGAAGGAAATTGAAGGAAATTGAAAAAATTGAAGGAAATTGAAAGAAATTGAAATATATTCAAGAAAATTCAAGGAAATTCATTGAAATTCAAGGAAATTCAAGGAAATCCTAGGAAATTGAAGGAAATTCAAGGCAACTGAAGGAAATTGAAGGACATTGAAGGAAATTCAAGGAAATTGAAGGAAATTCAAGGAAATTGAAGGAAAATGAAGGCAATTCAACGAAATTGAAGTAAATTGAAGTAAATTGAAGGAAATTCAAGGATATTCAAGGAAATTCAAGGAAATTCAAGGAAATTGAAGGAAATTCGAGGATATTCAAGAAAATTGAAGGAAATTCAAGGAAATTCAAGGACATGGAGGGAAATTGAAGGAAATTGAAGGAAATTCAAGGAAATTCAAGGAAATACAAGGAAATTTAAAGAAATTCAATGAAATTCAACAAAATTGAAGGAAATTTAAGGAAATTTAAGGAAATTGAAGGAAATTGAAAGAAATTGAAAAAATTTGAAGGAAATTGAAAGAAATTGAAAGAAATTCAAGGAAATTCAAGGAAATTCATGGAAATTCAAGAAAATTCAAGGAAATCCTAGGAAATTGAAGGAAATTCAAGGCATCTGAAGGAAATTGAAGGAAATTCAAGGAAATTCAAGGAAATTGAAGGAAATTGGAGGCAATTCAACGAAATTGAAGGAAATTGAAGGAAATTGAAGGAAATTGAAGGAAATTCAGGAAATTCAAGGAAATTGAAGGAAATTGAAGGAAATTGAAGGACATTGAAGGAAATTGAAGGAAATTGAAGGAAATTCAAGGAAATTGAAGGAAATTCAATGAAATTCAAGGAAATTGATAGAAATTCAAAGAAATTGAAGGAAATTCAAGAAATGTAAGGAAATTGAAGGAAATTCAAGGAAATTCATGGAAATTCAAGGAAATTCAAGGAAATTCAAGGAAATTCAAAGAAATTGAAGGAAATTGAAAAACATTTTAGGAAATTCAAGAAAATTGAAGGAAATTCAAGGAAATTCAAGGAAACTGAAGGAAATTGAAGAAAATTGAAGATAATTGAAGGAAGTTCAAGGAAATTCAGGGACATTGAAGGAAATTGATGGACATTGAAGGAAATTCAAGGAAATGCAAGTAAATTGAAGGTAATTGAAGGAAGTGGAAGGAAATTCATGGAAATTCAAGGAAATTGAAGGAAATTGAAGGAAGTTCAAGAAATTGAGGGAAATTGAAGGAAATTAAAGGAAATTAAAGGAAATTAAAGGAAATTCAACGAAATTCAACGAAATTCAAGGAAATTCAAGGAAATTGAAGGAAATTCAAGGAAATTCTATGAAATTGAAGGACATTGAAGAAATTCAAAAAAATTCAAGGAAATTGAAGGAAATAGAAGGAAATTGAGGGAAATTCAAGAAAATTCAAGGAAATTGAAGGACATTGAAGGAAGTTCAAGAAATTGAGGGAAATTGAAGGAAATTAAAGGAAATTAAAGGAAAATCAAAGAAATTCAAGGAAATTCAAGGAAATTTTATGAAATTGAAGGACATTGAAGGAAATTCAAGGAAATTCAAGGAAATTGAAGGAAATAGAAGGAAATTGAAGGAAATTCAAGGAAATTGAAGGAAATTCAAGGAAATTCAAGGAAATTCAAGGAAATTGAAGGAAATTGGAGGAAATTAAAGGAAATTGAAGGAAATTCAAGGAAATTCAAGGATGTGGAAGGAAATTGAAGGAAATTGAAGGAAATTCAAGGAAATTCCAGGAAATTCAAGGAAATTCAAGGAAATTTAAAGAAATTGAAGGAAATCGAAGGAAATTCAAGGAAATTCAAGGAAATTGAAGGAAAGTGAAAGAAATTCAAGGACATGGAAGGAAATTGAATGAAATTCAAGGAAATTCAAGGAAATAAAAGGAAATTCCGGGAAATTTAAGGAAATTGAAGGACATTGAAGGAAGTTCAAGGAAATTGAAGGAAATTGAAGAAAAACAAGGAAATTCAACGAAATTGAAGGAAATTGAAGGAAATTCTACGAAATTTAAGGACATTGAAGGAAATCGAAGGAAATTCAAGGAAATTTAAGGAAATGGAAGGAAATCGAAGGAAATGGAAGGAAAGTCAAGGAAATATAAGGAAATTCAAGGAAATGGAAGGAAATTCAAGGAAATTCAAGGAAATTGAAAGAAATTGAAGGAAATTCAAGGAAATTGATAGAAATTCAAGGAAATTCTGGGAAATTTAAGGAAAATGAGGAAATTCAAGGAACTTCAAGGAAATTCAAGAAAATTCAAGGAAATTCAAGGAAATTGAGGGAAATTCAAGGACACGGAAGGAAATTGAAGGAAATTCAAGTTACTTCAAGGAAATTCAAGGAAATTGAAGGAAATTGAAGGAAATTGAAGGATATTTCAGGAAATTCAAGGACATTGAAGGTAATTCAAGGAAATTCAAGGAAATTGAGGAAATTGAAGGAAATGAAAGGTAATTCATGGAAATTCAAGGAAACTGAAGGAAATTGAAGGAAATTCTACAAAATTGAAGGACATTGAAGGAAATTGAGGGAAATTCAAGGAAATTGAAGAAAATAGTAAAAAATTTAAGGAAATTCAAGGAAATTGAAAGAAATTTAAGGAAATTTAAGGAAATTGAAGGAAATTCAAAAAAATTCAATGAAATTAAAGTAAATTCAAGGAAACTCTTGGAAATTCAAGGAATTTGAAGGAAATTCAAGGAAATTCAAGAACATTGAAGGAAATTGAACGATATTGAAGGAGATTCAAGAAAATTCAAGGAAATTGAAGGACATTGAAGGAAGTTCAAGAAATTGAGGAAAATTGAAGGAAATTAAAGAAATTAAAGGAAATTAAAGGAAATTCAACGAAATTGAAGGAAATTCAAGGAAATTGAAGGAAATTGAAGGAAATTCAAGGAAATTCAAGGAAATTCAAGGAAATTGAAGGAAATTCAAGGAAATTCATGGAAATTCAAGGAAATTCAAGGAAATTCAAGGAAATTCAAGGAAATTGAAGGACATTGAAGGAAGTTCAAGGAAATTGAGGGAAATTGAAGGAAATTGATAGAAATTCAAAGAAATTCAAAAAAATTCAAGGAAATGGAAGGAAATTGAAGGAAATTGAAGGAAATTCAAGGAAATTCATGGAAATTCAAGGAAATTCAAGGAAATTCAAGGAAATTGAAGGAAATTGAAGGAAATTGAAAAAATTTGAAGGAAATTGAAAGAAATTGAAAGAAATTCAAGGAAATTCATGGAAATTCAAGGAAATTCAAGGAAATTCAAGGAAATCCTAGGAAATTGAAGGAATTTCAAGGCAACTCAAGGAAATTGAAGGACATTGAAGGAAATTGAAGGACATTGAAGGAAATTCAAGGAAATTGAAGGAAATTCAAGGAAAATCAAGGAAATTGAAGGAAAGTGAAGGCAATTCCACGAAATTGAAGGAAATTGAAGGAAATTCAAGGAAATTCAAGGAAATTCGAGGAAATTGAATGAAATTCAAGGAAATAAAAGGAAATTCAAGGAAATGCAAGGAAATTCAAGGAAATTTAAAGAAATTCAATGAAATTCAACGAAATTGAAGGAAATTGAAGAAAATTGAAGATAATTCAAGGAAATTCAAGGAAACTAAAGGAAATTGAATGACATTGAAGGACATTGAAGGAAATTGAAGGAAATTTAAGGAAATTCAAGGAAATTGAAGGAAATTCAAAAAAATTCAAGGAAATTCAAGAAAATTTAAAGAAATTCAAGGAAATTCAACGAAATTGAAGGAAATTGAAGGAAATTCAAGGAAATTGAAGGAAAATCAAGGAAATTCATGGAAATTCAAGGAAATTCAAGGAAATTCAAGGAAATTCAAAGAAATTGAAGGAAATTGAAAAACATTCTAGGAAATTCTTGGAAATTGAAGGAAATTCAAGGAAATTCAAGGAAATTGAAGAAAATTGAAGGAAATGGAAGGAAGTTCAAGGAAATTCAAGCACATTGAAGGAAATTGATGGACATTGAAGGAAATTCAACGAAATTCAAGGAAATTGAAGGACATTGAAGGAAGTTCAAGGAAATTGAGGGAAATTGAAGGAAATTGATAGAAATTCAAAGAAATTGAAGGAAATTCAAGGAAATTAAGGAAATGGAAGGAAATTGAAGGAAATTCGAGGAGATTCAGGGAAATTGAAGGAAGTTGAAGGAAATTGAAGGACATTTTAGGAAATTCAAGGACATTGAAGGAAATTCAAGGAAATTCAAGAAAATTGAAGGAAATTGAAGGAAATGGAAGGAAATTCATGGGAATTCAAGGAAATTGAAGGGAATTGAAGGAAATTCTACAAAATTGAAGGACATTGAAGGAAATTGAGGGAAATTCAAGGAAATTGAAGATAATAGTAAAAAATTGAAGGAAATTAAAGGAAATTGAAGGAAATTTAAGGAAATTTAAGGAAATTGAAGGAAATGCTAGGAAATTGAAGGAAATTCAAGGAAACTGACGGAAATTGAAGGACATTGAAGGAAATTGAAGGAAATTGAAGGAAATTCAAGGAAATTGCAGGAAATTCAAGGAAATTCAAGGAAATTCAAGGAAATTTAAAGAAATTCAATAAAATTCAAGGACATTGAAGGAAATTGAAGGAAATTCAAGGAAATTCAAGGAAATTCATGGAAATTCAAGGAAATTCAATAAAATCCTAGGAAATTGAAAGAAATTCAAGGCAACTGAAGGAAATTGAAAGACATTGAAGGAAATTCAAGGAAATTGAAAGAAATTCAAGGAATTTCAAGGAAATTGAAGGAAATTGGAGGAAATTCAACGAAATTGAAGGAAATTGAAGGAAATTCAAGGAAATGGAAAGGAAATTCAAGGAAATCCAAGGAAACGGCAAGGCAAGGAAAGGAAATTCAAGGAAATGGCAAGGATATTCAAGGAAATTCAAGGAAATTCAAGGAAATTTAAGGAAATTCAAGGAAAATCAAGGAAATTCAAGGAAATTGCAAGGAAATTCAAGGAAATTTAAGGAAATTGAAGGAAATTGAAGGAAATTCAGGAAATTCAAGGAAATTGAAGGACATTGAAGGAAATTGAAGGATATTTCAGGAAATTCAAGGACATTGAAGGTAATTCAAGGAAATTCAAGGAAATTGAGGAAATTGAAGGAAATGAAAGGTAATTCATGGAAATTCAAGGAAACTGAAGGAAATTGAAGGAAATTCTACAAAATTGAAGGACATTGAAGGAAATTGAGGGAAATTCAAGGAAATTGAAGAAAATAGTAAAAAATTTAAGGAAATTCAAGGAAATTGAAAGAAATTTAAGGAAATTTAAGGAAATTGAAGGAAATGCTAGGAAATTGAAGGAATTCAAGGAAACTGAAAAAAATTGAAGGACATTGAAGGAAATTGAAGGAAATTTAAGGAAATTGAAGGAAATTCAAGGAAATTGATAGAAATTCAAAGAAATTCAAAAAAATTCAAGGAAATGTAAGGAAATTGAAGGAAATTCAAGGAAATTCAAGGAAATTCATGGAAATTCAAGGAAATTCAAGGAAATTCAAGGAAATTGAAGGACATTGAAGGAAGTTCAAGGAAATTGAGGGAATTGAAGGAAATTGATAGAAATTCAAAGAAATTCAAAAAAATTCAAGGAAATGGAAGGAAATTGAAGGAAATTGAAGGAAATTCAAGGAAATTCATGGAAATTCAAGGAAATTCAAGGAAATTGAATGAAATTCAAAGAAATTGAAGGAAATTGAAAAACATTCCAGGAAATTCTTGGAAATTGAAGGAAATTCAAGGAAATTCAAGGAAATGGAAGGAAATTGAAGAAAATTGAAGGAAATTGAAGGAAGTTCAAGGAAATTCAAGGACATTGAAGGAAATTGATGGACATTGAAGGAAATTCAAGGAAATGCAAGTAAATTGAAGGTAATTGAAGGAAGTGGAAGGAAATTCATGAAATTGAAGGAAACTGAAGGAAATTGAAGGAAATTCTACAAAATTGAAGGACATTGAAGGAAACTGAGGGAAATTCAAGAAAATTGAAGGAAATAGAAAAAATTGAAGGAAATTCAAGGAAATTGAAGGAAATTCAAAAAAATTCAAGGAAATTGAAGGAAATTCAAGGAACCTGAAGGAAATTCAAGGAAATACAAGGAAATTCAAGAAAATTGAAGGAAATTGAAGGAAATTGAACAAAATTGAAGGAAATTGAAGGAAATTCAACGAAATTGAAGGAAATTGAAAGAAATTCAAGGAAATTCAAGGAAATTCAAGGAAATTTAAGGAAATTGCAGGAAATTCAAGGAAATTCAAGGAAATTGAAGAAAATTGAAGGAAATTGAAGGAAATTCAAGGACATGGAAGGAAATTGAATGAAATTCAAGGAAATTCAAGGAAATTCAAGGAAATACAGGGAAATTTAAGGAAATTGAAGGACATTGAAGGAAGTTCAAGGAAATTGAGGGAAATTGAAGGAAATTGATAGAAATTCAAAGAAATTCAAAAAAATTCAAGGAAATGGAAGGAAATTGAAGGAAATTGAAGGAAAATCAAGGAAATTCATGGAAATTCAAGGAAATTCAAGGAAATTGAATGAAATTCAAAGAAATTGAAGGAAATTGAAAAACATTCTAGGAAATTCTTGGAAATTGAAGGAAATTCAAGGAAATTCAAGGAAATTGAAGAAAATTGAAGGAAATTGAAGGAAGTTCAAGGAAATTCAAGGACATTGAAGGAAATTCAAGGAAATGCAAGTAAATTGAAGGTAATTGAAGGAAGTGGAAGGAAATTCATGGAAATTGAAGGAAACGGAAGGAAATTGAAGGAAATTCTACAAAATTGAAGGACATTGAAGGAAACTGAGGGAAATTCAAGAAAATTGAAGGAAATAGAAAAAAATTGAAGGAAATTCAAGGAAATTGAAGGAAATTCAAGGAACCTGAAGGAAATTCAAGGAAATACAAGGAAATTCAAGGAAATACAAGGAAATTCAAGGAAACTGATGGAAATTGAAGGAAACTGAAGGAAATTGAAGGAAATTGAACAAAATTGAAGGAAATTGAAGGAAATTCTACGAAATTGAAGGAAATAGAAAAAAATTGAAGGAAATTCAAGGAAATTGAAGGAAATAGAAAAAAATTGAAGGAAATTCAAGGAAATTGAAGGAAATTCAAAGAAATTCAAGGAAACTCAAGGAAATTCAAGGAAATTCAAGGTAATTGAAGGACATTGAAGGAAGTTCAAGGAAATTGAGGGAAATTGAATGAAATTAAAGTAATTTAAAGAAAATTGAAGGAAATTCAATGAAATTGAAGGAAATTCAAAAAAATTCAATGAAATTGAAGTAAATTCAAGGAAACTCTTGGAAATTCAAGGAATTTGAAGGAAATTCAAGGAAATTCAAGAACATTGAAGGAAATTGAAGTATATTGAAGGAGATTCAAAGAAAAATTCAAGGAAATTGAAGGACATTGAAGGAAGTTCAAGAAATTGAGGAAAATTGAATGAAAATTAAAGGAAATTAAAGGAAATTAAAGGAAATTCAACAAAATTGAAGGAAATTGAAAGAAATTCAAGGAAATTCAAGGAAATTCAAGGAAATTTAAGGAAATTGCAGGAAATTGAAGGAAATTCAAGGAAATTCAAGGAAATTCAAGGACATGGAAGGAAATTGAATGAAATTCAAGGAAATTCAAGGAAATTCAAGGAAATACAGGGAAATTTAAGGAAATTGAAGGACATTGAAAGAAGTTCAAGGAAATTTAAGGAAATGGAAGGAAATTGAAGGAAATTCAAGGAAATTAAGGAAATGGAAGGAAATTGAAGGAAATTCGAGGAGATTCAGGGAAATTGAAGGAAGTTGAAGGAAATGGAAGGAAATTCATGGGAATTCAAGGAAATTGAAGGGAATTGAAGGAAATTCTACAAAATTGAAGGACATTGAAGGAAATTGAGGGAAATTCAAGGAAATTTAAGAAAATAGTAAAAAATTGAAGGAAATTGAAGGAAATTGAAGGAAATTTAAGGAAATTTAAGGAAATTGAAGGAAATGCTAGGAAATTGAAGGAAATTCAAGGAAACTGACGGAAATTGAAGGACATTGAAGGAAATTGAAGGAAATTGAAGGAAATTCAAGGAAATTGCAGGAAATTCAAGGAAATTCAAGGAAATTCAAGGAAATTTAAAGAAATTCAAGGAAATTCAAGGACATTGAAGGAAATTGAACGAAAATTCAAGGAAATTCAAGGAAATCCTAGGAAATTGAAGGAAATTCAAGGCAACTGAAGGAAATTGAAGGACATTGAAGGAAATTCAAGGAAATTGAAGGAAATTCAACGAAATTGAAGGAAATTGAAGGAAATTCAAGGAAATTCAAGGATATTCAAGGAAATTCAAGGAAATTCAAGGAAATTGAAGGAAATTCGAGGAAATTCAAGAAAATTGAAGGAAATTCAAGGAAATTCAAGGACATGGAGGGAAATTGAAGGAAATTGAAGGAAATTGAAGGAAATTCAAGGAAATTCATGGAAATTCAAGGAAATTCAATAAAATCCTAGGAAATTGAAAGAAATTCAAGGCAACTGAAGGAAATTGAAGGACATTGAAGGAAATTCAAGGAAATTGAAAGAAATTCAAGGAATTTCAAGGAAATTGAAGGAAATTGGAGGAAATTCAACGAATTGAAGTAAATTGAAGGAAATTCAAGGAAATGGGAAGGAAATTCAAGGAAATTCAAGGAAACGGCAAGGCAAGGAAAGGAAATTCAAGGAAATGGCAAGGATATTCAAGGAAATTCAAGGAAATTTAAGGAAATTCAAGGAAAATCAAGGAAATTCAAGGAAATTGCAAGGAAATTCAAGGAAATTTAAGGAAATTGAAGGAAAGTGAAGGAAATTCTGGAAATTCAAGGAAATTGAAGGACATTCGAGGAAATTCAGGGAAATTGAAGGAAGTTGAAGGAAATTGAAGGAAATTCAAGGAAATTGAAGGACATTGAAGGAAATTGAAGGAAATTGAAACAAATTGAAAGAAATTCAAGGAAATCCAAGGAAATTCAAGGAAATTCAAGGAAATCCTTGGAAATTGAAGGAAATTCAAGGCAACTGAAGGAAATTGAAGGACATTGAAGGAAATTCAAGGTAATTGAAGGAAATTAAAGGAAATTAAAGGAAATTGAAGGAAATTCAACGAAATTCAACGAAATTCAACGAAATTGAAGAAATTGAAGGAAATTAAAGGAAATTGAAGGAAATTAAAGGAAATTGAAGTAAATTCAAGGAAATTGAAGGAAATTCAAGGAAATTCAACGAAATTCAACGAAATTGAAGAAATTGAAGGAAATTCAAGTTAATTCAAGGAAATTCAAGGAAATTCAAGGAAATTCAAGGAAATTCAAGGAAACTCTTGGAAATTCAAGGAAATTGTAGGAAATTCAAGGAAATTCCAGGACATTGAGGGAAATTGAAGGACATTGAGGGAAATTCAAGAAAATTCAAGGAAATGGAAGGAAATTCATGGAAATTCAAGGAAATTGAAGGACATTGAAGGAAGTTCATGGAAATTGAGGGAAATTGAAGGAAATTAAAGGAAATTAAAGAAAATTGAAGGAAATTCAAGGACACTGAAGGAAATTCAAGGAAATTCAAGGAAATTCAAGGAAATTGAAGGAAATTGAATGAAATTCAAAAAAATGGAAGGAAATTGAAGGAAATTCTACGAAATTGAAGGACATTGAAGGAAATTCAAGGAAATTTTACAAATTGAAGGACTTTGAAGGAGATTGAAGGACATTGAAGGAAATTGAAGGAAATTCAAGGTAATATAAGTAAATTGAAGGAAATTGAAGGAAATTCAATGAAATTCAAGGAAATCGAAAAAAATTGAAGGCAATTCAAGGAAATTGAAGGAAATTGAAGGAACCTGAAGGAAATTCAAGGAAATTCAAGGAAATTGAAGGAAATTGAAGGAAATTCTACGAAATTGAAGTACATTGAAGGAAATTGAAGGAAATACATGGAAATTGAAGGAAATAGAAAAAAATTGAATGAAATTCAAGGAAATTGAAGAAAATTCAAGGAAATTTAAGGAATCTTAAGGAAATTGAGGTAAATTGAAAGAAATTAATGGAAATTCAAGGAAACTCAAGGACATCCAAGGAAATTGAAGGAAATTGAAGGAAATTAAAGGAAATTCAAGGAAGTTCCAGGAAATTCTAGGAAATTCAAAGACATTGAAGGAAATCGAAGGAAATTCAAGGAAATTCATGGAAATTCAAGGAAATTCAAAAAATTCAAAAAATTGAAGGACATTGAAGGAGGCTCAAGGAAATTGAGGGAAATTAAAGGAAATTAAAGGAAATTAAAGGGAATTGAAGGAAATTCAGGGAAATTGAAGGAAATTCAAGGAAATTTAAGAAATTCAAGGAAATTCAAGGAAATTCAAGGAAATTGAAGGAAATTCAAGGAAATTCAAGGAAATTGAAGGAAATTGAAGGACATTCTAGGAAATTCAAGGAAATTGACGGAAATTCAAAAAAAATTGAAGGATATTGAAGGAAATTGAAGGAAATTGAAGGAAGTTCAAGGAAATTCAAGGACATTTGTTGGGGAATGGCTCAAGGAACAGGGACATGGGTCCCTGGACGAGTTAGTTTGCAGCATGTAACAGCATCAAGTCTGAGCTGGTGTGCCTAGGCCTCCGTTAGCATAAGCGAGCTCGGTTAGCATAAGGGAGCTATGCAGGAGGCCCATGGAGATTACGATAACCTTGAGCAAGGAGTAAGCAACATTCCTGGTAACGAGCCAGCATGGAAAGGATAAGCGGCCTGGAAACAAACTGCGGCCGGGAAACTAACTAACTGCGGCTGGGAGACAAACTACGGCCGAGAGATGAAGTCACCAGTAGCCAGTAATGTTATAATACGAATGCATAATTAAAGTAAAGGTAGCCAATTATGTTATAACACATGTGCATAATTAAAGCAAAGGAGCATAAAAGAAGCTGTGTCACATCAATAAACTTGAAGCTTGCTTATCACTCATATTGAGTCGGCTGCATTCTTCCACCACCGTCCGGGACTCGTGCCGCGTCGATTCTTGCGCTGCGGCAATTGGTGACCCCGACGTGATCCGAAGAAGTCCGACGTGATACGCTGACACGAGACCGTGAGACGGTGGTAAGGACGAGGCTCTGGGGGCAGTGACCAGAGGGCAAGAGCGACCGAACACTACGTGCTGGTGTGTCGACTCAGGACGCCTGACTGCGCGGATTGCGTACGATCGCCTCGACAAGGGCTACAGGATAGGGCTGCAAGGATATTGCTTCAGGCAGGTATTTTACGATATTTACGTTCTGATAGAGGTTTAATTATGTCGGATAAAGGTTTAAGTATAGAGGTAGCCCTTGACTTATTACAGCGCTTTTTAGAAAAGCGAGGAGTAGAGCAAGGTTGTATTAAACAACTAGCTGGTCTAGTGACAACCGGAAAGCTCAAAGGTTTTTTCAGAGACGCAAAAAAAAAAAAAAAAAAAAAAAAAAAAACAAAAAAAAAAAAAAAACAAAAAAAAAACCCAAAAAAACCAAAAAAAACACGAGGAGGGACGCGGTAAAACTACGCGGTGAGATGCGGCGCGGAGAGACGCGGAGATAAAGGCCAAAGTTGAACATGGATAAAGATGTAGCTCTCAGTTTATTGCAACGCTTTTTATAAAAGCAGGGAATTAATGGAGTTAAGCCATGTATCGAGGCTAATAGCCTTTAGGAAAGTGAATGGAGAGCGTTTGGAGACCATCTGTGGGACTGTACTATATCAGGAAAAGGCAAAGATATGGCAGCTTTTGGTCCAATTTGGGGAACTGTGATTAATACCCTAAAATCGATAAGAGCTGAGGTGCAAACAAATCCATCTCTAAGGACTCCTTTACTGGATAGTGACTCTGAGGAAAGTGATGCTGTGGCAGAAGACTCTCTGGAATACACACAGTCTGGCCCAGAGACGGCAACAAAAGGGGACGATTACCGCGACCAGTTTGTTAACTATTTGGGGACTGGTGATTACTGATTCCTTACGGGACTTCGGAACTGAACACAAGGTAGCGACGGGGGCAGCGGCAGCTTTGCGAGCCTGACCTGTTGGACCATCGGCACCGCCGCCCCCTGATCAGGAGGGGGTCGGCACTGGTGCCCACGGAGCGGGCAGCAGATACTATGGCAAAGGATGACGGTGAGAGCGAGGAACCACCTGACAGAGACACTGTTGTATCCACTTGTTTACCGGTTCTCATTTTCGCACCGACTCAGAAAGCGGTGTTTGATCAAAATCCCCCTGGCAGCACCGAGGGGCCAACAAACGGATCTGGAGGGGGCAGCCGGGGGGCGGGGGGCAACAAAGGGATCCCGAGAGTCGCAGCCCGGCCCGGGCGCAGCGAGTGCTCCCCCCACCCCCCCCATGCCCCGCAAGGGAATTGCGCGCTGGAACAACGGGTCAGCGCAGAAGCGGCCCTGCCCGCAGGCACAGCAGGCTTGTTAACCCTTACAGTTCGCTTTGTTCCTCCAGGGGTTCAACCGCCCCTCTTTGAAAAGGGAATTGATTCACAGCTGTTTGCACACCAAGGGTGTTTTAACAGGATTGATGGAGAGCGGCGCTGGTGTTACTGGAACAGCAGCATCTGTGCTCTAGCGCAAAGTAGAAAAGAGCACGAGAGATCCACTGCCATTTAGTAACTGCATTTGCAACGTTGCGGGGTTTTGTAACTCTAAAAGCTGATAATGGTCCAGGCTATGTGTCAAAAGCATTGCAAAAATTTTTAAATCATGGGGTCCAATTGGTAAAGGATTAAGCACCTTACTGATAGGAGGCTCAAGTAGTACTTTACAAGGACTAACTGTACATGTAGGAGTAATTGATGCTGATTATACAGGACAAATTTGTGCGATGGTCTCTACAACAATTCCACCTGTTACTATTGAACAAGGCACACGAATTGCTCAACTTGTGCCATTTATAAGTTGTATTTCTAGGTCTGAACAGGTTGTTTGAGGTGATGGCAGCTTTGGCTCCACAGGGAAACCACTTGTCTTCTGGTCCCAGACTGTGTCAGACAAGGGGCCACAAATGGTTTGTACACTTATAATGGACAACACCTCTCCTATGCAAAGTTGTCTGGGCTATTGGACACGGGAGCCGATGTAACTATTATCTTGCAATGAGAGCGGCCTGCATCATGGCCTTTGGTTTCAACCACCGCAGGAGTAGTGGGTCTTGGGTGAATTGCCAATACCCTTATGGCAGCAAAGCCTGCACTCATTGTTAACCCTGAAGGACAGAAGGCTACTGTTAGGCCTTATGTGACTGCAGCTCCTTTAAATTTATGGGGAAGGGATTGTCTCGCCCAATGGGGGGTGCAAATTATAAAGGATTTTTGACAGGGGTCACTGTGTTGCAGGATGTGTCACGACCAACTTTGGCATTGAAATGGTTAACCGAAAAGGCAGTCTGGGTGGACCAGTGGCCCCTCAATCAAGAAAAGCTTGCTGCCCTGCATTCTTTGGTTATAGAGCAATTAGCTGCAGGACACATAGAAGCCTCTCATAGCCCTTGGAATACACCTGTGTGTTATTAAAAAGAAGTCTGGAAAATGGCGTTTATTACATGATTTGAGAAAGATCAAAGATGTAATGGCTACCATGGGAGCATTACAGCTTGGATTACCATCACCAACCATGATTCCAATGCAATGGGAAATTGATGTAATAGATTTAAAAGACTGGGGTTTTTTTTTTTACTATTCCTTTAGTAGAACAAGATATGAAAAAATTTGCCTGTACTGTACCCTGAGTAAACAACGTGGAACCAGCAAAGAGGTATCACTGGAAGGTATTGCCACAAGGAATGAAAAATTCACCAACTACCTATCAGTGATGTCACACATATACCTGACTTTGGTAGACAAAAATATGTACATGTGTCTATTGATACCTTTTCTTCAGTTGTTATTGCTACTGCTCATACAGGCAAAACAGCATGTGATGCTATTCGGCATTTGCCTTTTCTATTGCAGGGGTTCCACAGCAGATTAAGACTGATAATGTTTCGGCATATGTCACGGGACTTTCCCACTCTCCTTCCGGACAGGCCATTGTGGAACGTGCCCATGGAGCCTTAAAGTGCTAAAAAAAAAAAAAAAAAAAAAAAAGGGGGGGAGGGGGAAATGGTGGATGAACCTCCAGAGGCACGTTTGAATAAGGTAACTTATGTATTGAATTTCTTGCATATCACTGATGATCTACAGGAACTCCCAATTTTACGACATTTTGGGTCCAGGAGTGAAAGTCATGATGCGAGACTTACAGACAGGTCAGTGCTCGGCTCCCTGTGATTTGCTGACCTGGGGAAGAGGGTGTGCTTGTGTTTCCACAGATCGTGGACCTCAATGGATACCCGCACGCAATGTTCAGCCAGTACTATCATCATCCTGACTTGGGCCATGACTGCAGCATTCTGGATGCTCGCAGAACAGAGAACAAATGTGTGGATCACCCTAACCAACATAACGGGACGAACTTGACATGTCTGGCTACAGCATCCCTGGAAAACCTATTTCTACCTGTCTGATTGACTGGCCTGCAGACCAATGGCTCGTGCTGACATTGCTGCAGAAAGTGTTCTTCCAATGTCAATAATAGTGTTGTTAGGATTAATAAAATGGATGATTGTGTGGTGTTTAGTTATAAGTAGCAGGATAGAAAAATCTTTTGTGTAAAATCTAAGTTCATCTTTAGGGATATTTAGAAATAGTAATAAGTGGCCCAATAGTACAACAGCAAACATATCAAAATCAAACAATGCACCATTTGGCTTTGCTATCAGGGGTATTCCTTATTTGTGGGGACAAAACATGAGGAGAATATTCCATTCAATATAAGGAAAGAGCCCTGCAGTTAATGCCCTACTAACCCTACTAACACTAATACTAACACTAAGCCTAACTTCACCTGTCATCACTTTAATAGAAGCAAGCAAACAGCACATGTTTTATAATGGATGGAATATTCTTGGAAGATAGTTTAATGATTTAAGAATTTTGGGTGAAGTGCCCTTTTGGATTTATTAGTTTTTATATGTTTTGAGATGTATGCTGTGTGTCATATAATGTATACAGAGAGTGAGAGAAACATAGAAAGGGGCTTAAAGTGACCCTGCTTGCACAAAAAAAAAAAAAAAAAACAAAAAAAAAACCGGGGAAATAATTGTTGGGAAGCTAACTATGTTTACCCCCTCTTATCGGAATTTAATTCACAATACATATAACATGACTCGAAGCCCACGAAAGCGACGATCTATCAGTAATATTGGTCCTGATTGTGACCCCCATGTTCGAATCTCGTCTCTTGGATCCGCCATAGATTTTTTATTGTTAGCCCAAGGTCATGGATGTAACGAATTTGAAGGGATGTGTTGTTTAAATCTTTCGGATCACGGTAGCAGCATTTATAGACAAATTAAGCAATTGCGCGACAATTTTAAGGATATAACAATTAACAACGGCTGGCTTGACCACTTTTTATGTAACTGGGGCTTAACGGGTTGGTTACGGGATCTCATTAAACAATTAATTGTTGTAGGCATAATAATCCTTTTATTAATCATTTGTATTCCTTGTATTTTGCAATGTATGCAGGATTGTATCGAAAAGAGTGTTCAATCGGTGTTTCACAAAGCCTATCCTGTATTAAAAGAAAAAGGGGGAATTGTTGGGGAATGGCTCAAGGAACAGGGACGTGGGTCCCTGGACGAGTTAGTTTGCAGCATGGAACAGCATCAAGTCTGAGCTGGTGTGCCTAGGCCTCCGTTAGCATAAGCGAGCTCGGTTAGCATAAGGGAGCTATGCAGGAGGCCCATGGAGATTACGATAACCTTGAGCAAGGAGTAAGCAACATTCCTGGTAACGAGCCAGCATGGAAAGGATAAGCGGCCTGGAAACAAACTGCGGCCGGGAAACTAACTAACTGCGGCTGGGAGACAAACTACGGCCGAGAGATGAAGTCACCAGTAGCCAGTAATGTTATAATACGAATGCATAATTAAAGTAAAGGTAGCCAATTATGTTATAACACATGTGCATAATTAAAGCAAAGGAGCATAAAAGAAGCTGTGTCACAGCAATAAACTTGAAGCTTGCTTATCACTCATATTGAGTTGGCCGCATTCTTCCACCACCGTCCGGGACTCGTGCCGCGTCGATTCTCGCGCTGCGGCAAATTGAAGGAAATTGAAGGAAATTCAAAAAATTCAAGGAAATTGAAAAACATTGAAGGAAATTCAAGGAAATTCAAGGAAATCCAAAGAAATTCAAGGAAATTGAAGGAAATTGAAGGAAATGGAAGAAAATTCATGGAAATGAAAGGAAATGACAAGGAAATTCAAGGAAATTCAAGGAAATGGCAAGGAAATTGAAGGAAATTCAAGGCAGTGGGGAGGAAATTAAAGGAAATTGAAGGAAATTCAAGGAAATTGAAGGAAATTGAAGGAAATTCAAAAAATTCAAGGAAATTGAAGGAAATTGAAGGAAACTGGAAAAAAATTCAATGAAGTTGAAGGAAATTCTACGAAATTGAAGGAAATTGAAGGAAATTCTAGGAAATTGAAGGAAAGTCAAGGAAATATAGGAAATTCAAGGAAATGGAAGGAAATTAAGGAAAATGAAGGAAATTCAAGGAAATTCAAGGAAATCCAAAGAAATTCAAGGAAATTGAAGGAAATTGAAGGAAATGGAAGAAAATTCATGGAAATGAAAGGAAATGACAAGGAAATTCAAGGAAATTCAAGGAAATGGCAAGGAAATTGAAGGAAATTCAAGGCAGTGGGGAGGAAATTAAAGGAAATTGAAGGAAATTCAAGGAAATTGAAGGAAATTGAAGGAAATTCAAAAAATTCAAGGAAATTGAAGGAAATTGAAGGAAACTGAAAAAAAATTCAATGAAGTTGAAGGAAATTCTACGAAATTGAAGGAAATTGAAGGAAATTCTAGGAATTGAAGGAAAGTCAAGGAAATATAGGGAAATTCAAGGAAATGGAAGGAAATTTAAGGGAAAATGAAGGAAATTCAAGGAAATGGAAGGAAATTGAAGGAAATTGAAGGAAAATTCAAGGAAATTGAAGGAAATTCAAAGAAATTCAAGGAAGTTGAAGGAAATTGAAGGAAATTCAAGGAAATGGAAAGAAATTGAAGGAAATTGAAGGAAATTCAAGGGAAATTGAAGGAAATTCAAAGAAATTCAAGGAAATTCAAGGAAATCCAAAGAAATTCAAGGAAATTGAAGGGAAATTGAAGGAAATGGAAGAAAATTCATGGAAATGAAAGGAAATGACAAGGAAATTCAAGGAAATTCAAGGAAATGGCAAGGAAATTGAAGGAAATTCAAGGCAGTGGGGAGGAAATTAAAGGAAATTGAAGGAAATTCAAGGAAATTGAAGGAAATTGAAGGAAATTCAAAAAATTCAAGGAAATTGAAGGAAATTGAAGGAAACTGAAAAAAATTCAATGAAGTTGAAGGAAATTCTACGAAATTGAAGGAAATTGAAGGAAATTCTAGGAAATTGAAGGAAAGTCAAGGAAATATAGGGAAATTCAAGGAAATGGAAGGAAATTTAAGGAAAATGAAGGAAATTCAAGGAAATGGAAGGAAATTGAAGGAAATTGAAGGAAATTCAAGGAAATTGAAGGAAATTCAAAGAAATTCAAGGAAGTTGAAGGAAATTGAAGGAAATTCAAGGAAATGGAAAGAAATTGAAGGAAATTGAAGGAAATTCAAGGAAATTGAAGGAAATTCAAAGAAATTCAAGGAAGTTGAAGGAAATTGAAGGAAATTCAAGGAAATGGAAAGAAATTGAAGGAAATGCAAGGGAAATTCAAGGATATTCAAGGACATTCAAGGAAATTCAAGGAAATTCAAGGAAATCCAAAGAAATTCAAGGAAATTGAAGGAAATTGAAGGAAATTCAATGAAATTGAAGGACATTGAAGGGAAATTGAAAGAAATTCAAGGAAATTCAAGGAAATTGAAGGACATTGAAGGAAATACAACGAAATTGAAGGAAATTGAAGGAAAATTCTACAAAATTGAAGGACATTGAAGGAAATTCAAGGAAATTCTACAAATTGAAGGACATTGAAGGAAATTGAAGGAAATTCAAGGAAATTGAAGGAAATTCAAGGAAATTCAAGTAAATTGAAGGAAATTGAAGGAAATTCAATGAAATTGAGGACATGGAAGGAAATTGAAGGAAATTCAAGGAAATTCAAGGAAATCGAAAAAATTGAAGGCAGTTCAAGGAAATTGAAGGAAATTGAAGGAAATTGAAGGAAATTGAAGGAAATTGAAAGAAATTCAAAGAAATTCAAGGAAATTCAAGGGAAATTGAAGGACATTGAAGGAAATTGAAGGAAACTCAAGGAAATTGCAGGAAATTCAACGAAATTGAAGGACGTTGAAGGAATTGAAGGAAATTCAAGGAAATTGAAGGGAAATTCAAGGAATTTCAAGATAATTCAAGAAAATTCTATGACATTGAAGGAAATTGAAGGAAATTCTAGTAAATTGAAGGAATTGTCAAGGAAATATAAGGAAATGGCAGGAAATGGAAGGAAATTGAAGGAAATTGAAGGAAACTGAAGGAAATCCATGGAAATTCAAGGAAATTTCAGGAAATTGAAGGAAATTGAAGGAAATTCAAGGAAATTAAAGGAAATTAATTGAAATTCAAGGAAATTCAAGGAATTGAAGGAAATTGAAGGAAATTCATGGAAATTGAAGGAAATTGAAGGAAATTCAAAAAATTCAAGGAAATTCAAGGAAAGTCAAGGAAATTCGAGGAAATTCTAAGACATTGAAGGAAATTGAAGGAAATTCTAGGAAATCGAAGGGAAAGTCAAGGAAATATAAGGAAATTGAAGGAAATGGAAGGAAAGTCAAGGAAATTGCAGGAAATTCAACGAAATTGAAGGACGTTAAAGGAAATTGAAGAAAATTCAAGGAAATTGAAGGAAATTCAAGGAATTTCAAGATAATTCAAGAAAATTCTATGAATTGAAAGGAAATTGAGAGGAAATTCTAGTAAATTGAAGGAATGTCAAGGAAATATAAGGAAATGGCAGGAAATGGAAGGAAATTGAAGGAAATTGAAGGAAACTGAAGGAAATCCATGGAAATTCAAGGAAATTTCAGGAAATTGAAGGAAATTGTAAGGAAATTCAAGGAAATTAAAGGAAATTAATTGAAAATTCAAGGAAATTGAACGAAATTGAAACGAAATTGAAGGAAATTCATGGAAATTGAAGGAAATTGAAGGAAATTCAAAAAATTCAAGGAAATTCAAGGAAAGTCAAGGAAATTCGAGGAAATTCTAAGACATTGAAGGAAATTGAAGGAAATTCTAGGAAATCGAAGGAAAGTCAAGGAAATTGAAGGAAATTGAAGAAAATTCAAGGAAATTCAAGGAAATTCAAGGAAATTGAAAAAAATTCAAGGAAATTCAAGGAAATTCAAGGAAATTCAAGGAAATTCATGGATATTCAAGGAAATTCAAGGAAATTAAAGGACATTGAAGAAAAGTGAAGGAAATTGAAGGAAATTCAAAAAATTCAAGAAAATTGAAAAACATTGAAGGAAATTCAAGGAAATTGAAAGAAATTCAAGGAAATTTTAGGAAATTGTAGGAAATTGAAGAAAATTGAAGGAAATTTAAGGAAATTCAACAAAATTGAAAGGAAATAGAAGGAAATTTAAGGAAATTCAAGGAAATTCAAGGAAATTGAAGGAAATTCAAGGAAATTCAAGGTAATTCAAGGATATTGAAGGAAATTGCAAGAAAATTGTAGGAAATTTAAGAAAATGGAAGGAAATTGAAGGAAATCTAAGAAAATTGAAGGAAATCCTAGGAAATTGAAAGAAAATTCAATTTAATGGAAAGGATATTCAAGGAAATTCAAGGAAATTCAAGGAAATTCAAGGAAATTCAAGGAAATTGAAGGAAATTGAAGGAAATTGAAGGAAATGGAAGAAAATTGAAGGAAAATGGAAGGAAATTCATGGAAATGAAAGGAAATGACAAGGAAATTCTAGGAAATTCAAGGAAATGGCAAGGAAATTGAAGGAAATTCAAGGCAGTGGGGAGGAAATTAAAGGAAATTCAAGGAAATTGAAGGAAATTCAAGGAAATTGAAGGAAATTGAAGGAAATTCAAAAAATTCAAGGAAATTGAAGGAAATTCAAGGAACTGGAAAAAATTAAATGAAGTTGAAGGAAATTCTACGAAATTGAAGGAAATTCTACGAAATTGAAGGAAATTGAAGGAAATTCTAGGAAATTGAAGGAAAGTCAAGGAAATATAGGGAAATTCAAGGAAATGGAAGGAAATTTAAGGAAAATGAAGGAAATTCAAGGAAATGGAAGGATATTGAAGGAAATTGAAGGAAATTCTAAGAAATTGAAGGAAAGTCAAAGAAATTCAAGGAAGTTGAAGGAAATTAAAGGAAATTCAAGGAAATGGAAAGAAATTGAAGGAAATTGAAGGAAATTCAAGGAAATTGAAGGAAATTCAAAGAAATTCAAGGAAGTTGAAGGAAATTGAAGGAAATTCAAGGAAATGGAAAGAAATTGAAGGAAATTGAAGGAAATTCAAGGAAATTGAAGGAAATTCAAAGAAATTCAAGGAAGTTGAAGGAAATTGAAGGAAATTCAAGGAAATGGAAAGAAATTGAAGGAAATTCAAAAACATTCAAGAAAATTCTAGGAAATTCAAGGAAATTCAAGGAAATTCAAGGAAATGAAGGAAATTCAAGGAAATTCAATGAAATTGAAGGACATTGAAGGAAAATCAAGGAAATTCAAGGAAATTCAAGGAAATCGAAAAAAATTGAAGGCAATTCAAGGAAATTGAAGGAAATTAAATGAAATTGAAGGACATTGAAGGAAATTGAAAGAAATTCAAGGAAATTCAAGGAATTCAAGGAAATTCAAGGAAATTGAAGGACATTGAAGGAAATTCAACGAAATTGAAGGAAATTGAAGAGAAAGTCAAGGAAATTGAAGGAATCGAAGGAAATGGGTGGAAATTGAAGGAAATTGAAAGAAAATTCAAGGAAACTGAAGAAATTCAAGGAAATTCATGGAAATTAAAGGAAATTGAAGGAAATTTGAAGGAAATTGAAGGAAATTCTAGGAAATTGAAGGAAATTGAAAGAAATTCAAGGGAAACTGAAGGAAATTCAAGGAAATGGAAGGAAATTGAAGGAAATTCATCGAAATTGAAGGAAATTCTACGAAATTGAAGGACATTGAAGGAAATCAAGGAAATTCAAGGAAATTCAAGGAAATTCAAGGAAATTGAAGGAAATTGAAGGAAATGGTAAGAAATTAATGGAAATTCAAGGAAATTCAAGGGAATTTCCAGGAAATTCAAGGAAATTCAAAAAATTCAAGGAAATTTAAGGAAATTGAGGGAAATTCAGGGAAATGGAAGGAAATTGAAGGAAATCTAAGGAAATTGACGGAAATTGAAGGAAATTGAAAGAAAATTCAATGAAACTGAAGGTAATTTAAGGAAAATCAAGGAAATTCAAGGAAATTGAAGGAAATTCTAGGAAATAAAAGGAAATTCAATGAAATAGAAGGAAATTCAAGGAAATGAAAGGAAATTCAAGGAAATCCAAGGAAATTAAGGAAATTTAAGGAAATTCATGGAAATTCAAGGAAACTCAAGGAAATTCAAGGAAATTCAAGGAAAATTGAAGGAAACGGAAGGAAATTGAAGGAAAATTAAGGAAATTCAAGGAAATTGAAAAAAAATTTAAAAAAGTGAATTAAATTCAATGAAATTGAAGGAAATTCAAAGAAATTGAAGGAAATTGAAAGAAATTCAAGGAAATTCAGGAAATTCAAGGGAAAAAATTCAAGGAAATGACAAGGAAATTCAAAGAAAATTCCAGGCAAATGGGCAAGGAAATTAAAAGAAATTCAAGGAAATTCAAGGGAAGGGAAAGGAAATTCAAGGAAAGGGCAATGGAAATTCAAAGAAATTCAAGGAAATGCAGGGAAATTCAAGGACATTCAAGAAAATGGCAAGGGAAATTCAAGGAAATGGCAAGGAACTTCAAGGAACTTCAAGGAACTTCAAGGAACTTCAAGGAAATGGCAAGGAAATTCAAGGAAAGGAAAGGGAAGGAAAGGAAATTCAAGGAAAAGGAAAGGAAATTCAAGGAAATTCAAGGAAATTCAAGGAAATTCAAGGAAAGGAAAGGAAAGGAAATTCAAGGAAATTCAAGGAAAGGAAATTCAAGGAAAGGGAAATTCAAGGAAGGAAATTCAAGGAAAGGAAAGGAAATTCAAGGAAAGGAAATTCAAGGAATGAAATGGAAATTCAAGGAAAGTGAAAGGAAAGGAAATTCAAGGAAAGGGAAAGGAAATTCAAGGAAAGGAAAGGAAATTCAAGGAAATTCAAGGAAATTCAAGGAAATTCAAGGAAATTCAAAGAAAATTCAAGGAAATTCAAGGAAATTCAAGGAATTCAAGGAAATTCAAGGAAATTCAAGGAAATTCAAGGAAAGGAAAGGAAAGGAAAGGAAAGGAAAGGAAAGGAAAGGAAAGGAAAGGAAAGGAAAGGAAAGGAAAGGCAAAGGAAAGGAAAGGGAATTGAAAAAAATTCAAAGAAATTGAAGGAAATTGAAGGAAATTCAAGGAAATTCAAGGAAATTCAAGGAAATTGAAGGAAAATCAAGGAAATATAAAGAAATTCTAGGAAATTGAAGGAAATTCTAGGAAATTGAAGGAAATTCAAGGAAATTGAAGGAATTTGAAAAAATTCAAGGAAATTCAAGGAAATTCAAGGAAATTTAAGGAAATTTCAAGGAAATTCAAGGAAATTCAAGGAAATTCAAGGAAATTCTACGAAATTCTACGAAATTGAAGGAAATTGAAGGAAATTCTAGGAAATTGAAGGAATTGAAAGAAATTCAAGGAAACTGAAGGAAATTCAAGTAAATGGAAGGAAACTGAAGGAAATTCAACGAAATTTGAAGGAAATTCTACGAAATTGAAGGACATTGAAGGAAATTAAGGAAATTCAAGGGAAATTCAAGGAAATTGAAGGAATATTGAAGGAAATGGAAGGAAATTAATGGAAATTCAAGGAAATTCAAGGAATTTCCAGGAAATTCAAGGAAATTCAAAAAATTCAAGGAAATTTAAGGAAATTGAGGGAAATTCAGGGAAATTGAAGGAAATTGAAGGAAATCGAAGGAAATTGACGTAAATTGAAGGAAATTGAAAGAAAATTCAATGAAACTGGAAGGTAATTTAAGGAAAATCAAGGAAATTCACGGAAATTGAAGGAAATTCTAGGAAATAATAGGAAATTCAATGAAATTGAAGGATATTCAAGGAAATTAAAGGAAATTCAAGGAAATCCAAGGAAATTAAAGGAAATTTAAGGAAATTCATGGAAATTCAAGGAAACTCAAGGAAATTCAAGGAAATTCAAGGAAATTGAAGGAAACGGAAGGAAATTCAAGGAAAATTGAAGGAAATTCAAGGAATTGAAAAAAATTTAAAAAGTGAATTAAATTCAATGAAATTGAAGGAAATTGAAGGAAATTTGAAAGAAATTCAATGAAATTCAAGGAAATTCAAGGAAATTCAAGGAAATTCAAGGAAATTCAAGGAAATTGAAGGAAATGGAAGGAAATTTAAGGAAATTAAAGGAAATGACAAGGAAATTCAAAGAAAAACTCACCAGGCAATGGCAAGGAAATTAAAAGAAATTCAAGGAAATTCAAGGGAATGGCAAGGAAATTCAAGGAAATTCAAGGAAATTCAAAGAAATGGCAAGGGAAATTCAAGGAAATGGCAAGGAACTTCAAGGAACTTCAAGGAACTTCAAGGAAATGGCAAGAAAATTCAAGGAAAGGAAAGGGAAGGGAAAGGAAATTCAAGGAAAGGAAAGGGAAAGGAAAGGAAATTCAAGGAAAGGAAAGGAAATTCAAGGAAATTCAAGGAAAATTCAAGGAAAAGGAAAGGAAAGGAAATTTCAAGGAAATTCAAGGAAAGGAAATTCAAGGAAAGGAAATTCAAGGAAAGGAAATTCAAGGAAAGGAAAGGAAATTCAAGGGAAAGGAAAGGAAAGGAAATTCAAGGAAAAGGAAAGGAAATTCAAGGAAAGGAAAGGAAATTCAAGGAAATTCAAGGAAATTCAAGGAAATTCAAGGAAATTCAAGGAAATTCAAGGAAATTCAAGGAAATTCAAGGAAATTCAAGGAAATTCAAGGAAATTCAAGGAAATTCAAGGAAAGGAAGGAAAGGAAAGGAATAGGAAAGGAAAAGGAAGGATAAGGAAAGGAAAGGAAAGGAAAAGGAAAGGAAAAGGAAAGGCGAAAGGAAAGGAAAGGAAAGGAAAGGAAAGGAAAGGAAAGGAAAGGAAAGGAAAGGAAACGGAAAGAAAGAAAGGAAAGGAATTGAAAAAAATTCAAAGACAATTGAAGGAAATTGAAGGAAATTGAAGGAAATTCTATGAAATTGAAGTACACTGAAGGAAATTGAAGGAAATTCAAGGAAATTGAAGGAAATTGAAGGACATAGAAGAAAATTGAAGGAAAATTCAAGGAAATTGATAGAAATTCAAGGAATTTCAAGGATTGTCAAGGAAATTCAAGGGAAATTCAGGAAAATTTAAGGGAAATTGAAGTAAATTCAAGGAAATTCAAAGAAACTCAACGAAATTCAAGGAAATTCAGGGAAATTCAAGGAAATTGAAGGAAATTGAAGTGAAATTTAAGGAAATTGAAGCGAAATTCAAGGAAATTCAAAGAAATTTAATGAAATTTAAGGAAATTCCAATGAAAATGAAGGAAATTGAAGGAAATTCAAGTTAATTCAATGAAATTGAAGGAAATTGAAGGAAATTCAAGGAAATTCAGGGAAATTAGAAAAAAAATTGAATGAAATTCAAGGAAATTGAAGGAAACTGAAGGAAATTGAAGGAAATTCAAGGAAATACAAGGAAATTCAACGAAATTTAAGGAAATTGAAGGAAATTCTATGAAATTGAAGCACATTGAAGGAAATTGAAGGAAATTCAAGGAAATTGAAGTAAATTCAAGGAAATTGATAGAATTTCAAGGAAATTTAAGGCAATTCAAGGAAATTGAAGCACATTGAAGGAAATTGAAGGAAATTCAAGGAAATTGAAGTAAATTCAAGGAAATTGATAGAATTTCAAGGAAATACAAGGAAATTCTAGGAAATTGAAGGAAATTGAAGGAAATTGAAGGAAATTCGAGGGCAATTCAAGGAAACTGAAGGAAATTGAATGAAATTCCAAGGTAATTGAAGGAGAAATTGAAGGAAATTGAATGAAATTCAACGAAAATGAAGGAAATTGAAGGAAATTCTACGAAATTGAAGTACATTGAAGGAAAGTGAAGGAAATTCAAGGAAATTCAAGGAAATATAGAAAAAATTGAATGAAATTCAAGGAAATTGAAGGAAACTGATAGGAAATTGAAGGAAATTCAAGGAAATACAAGGAAATTCAACGAAATTTAAGGAGAAATTGAAAGAAATTCTACGAAATTGAAGCTAATTGAAGGAAATTGAAGGAAATTCAAGGAAATTCAAGGAAATTCAAGGAAATTGAAGGAGATTTTAAGGAAATCGAAGGAATCGAAGGAAATTGAAGGAAAGTCAAGGAAATATAAGGAAATTCAAGGAAATTGGAAGGAAATTGAAGGAAATTCAAAAAAAATTTAAGGAAATTCAAGGGAAATTCAAGGAAATTCAAGGAAATTCAAGGAAATTCAAGGGAAGATTCAAGGAAATTGAAGTAAATTCAAGGAAATTCAAGGAAATTCAATGAAATTTCAAGGAATTCGGGGGAAATGTAAGGAAATTGAAGGAAATTCAAGGAAATTCAAGGAAATTTGATGGAAATTGAGGGAAATTCAAGGAAACTCAAGGAAATTGAAGGAAATTGAAGGAAATTCAAGTTTAATTCAAGGAAATTAAAGGAAATTGAAGGAAATTGAAGGAAATTCAAGGAAATTGAATGAAATTCAAGGAAATTGATAGAAATTCAAGGAAATTCAAGGAAATGGAAGGAAATTGAAGGAAATTGAATGAAATTCAAGGAAATTCATGGAAATTCAAGGAAATTCAAGGAAATTTGAAGGAAATTGAATGAAATTTCTAACGAAATTGAAGGGAAATTTGAAGGAAAATTCTACGAAATTGAAGGACATTGAAGGAAATTGAAGTGAAATTGAAGGAAATTGAAGGACATTGAGAGAAATTCAAGGGAAATTGAAGAAAATTCATGGAAATTCATGGAAATTCAAGGAAATGGAAGGAAATGCAAGGAAATTGAAGGAAATTCAAGGAAATTGAAGGAAATCAAGGAAATTGATAGACATTCAAGGAAATTCAAGGAAATTCAAGTGAAATTCAAGGAAATTCAGAGAAATTTAAGGAAATTGAAGGAAATTCAAGGAAATTCAAGGAAATTCAAGAAAATTCTATGACATTGAAGGAAATTGAAGGAAATTCTAGTAAATTGAAGGAATGTCAAGCATATATAAGGAAAATTGCAGGAAATTGAAGGAAACTGAAGGAATTCCATGGAAATTCAAGGAAATTTCAGGAAATTGAAGGAAATTGAAGGAAATTCAAGGAAATTTAAAGGAAATTAATCGAAATTCAAGGAAATTGAAGGGAAAATTGAAGGATATTGAAGGAAATTCAATGAAAGTGAAGGACATTGAGGAAATTGAAAGAAATTCAAGGAAATTCAAGGAAATTCAAGGAAATTCAAGTAAAATTCGAATGACATTGAAGAAAATTGAAGGAAATTCTAGTAAATTGAAAAAATGTCAAGCAAATATAAGGAAATTGCAGGAAATGGAAGGAAATTGAAGGAAATTGAAGGAAACTGAAGGAAATCCATGGAAATTCAAGGAAATTTCAGGAAATTGAAGGAAATTGAAGGAAATTCAAGGAAATTAAAGGAAATTAATTGAAATTCAAGGAAATTGAAGGAAATTCAAGGAAATTGAAGGAAATTCAATGAAAATTGAAGGACATTGAAGGAAATTGAAAGAAATTCAAGGAAATTCAAGGAAATTCAAGGAATTCAGCAGATTAAGACTGATAATGTTTTCGGCATATGTCAACGGGACTTTCCCACTCTCCTTCCGGACAGGCCATTGTGGAACGTGCCCATGGAGCCTTAAAGTGCTTAAAAAAAAAAAAAAAAAAAAAAAAAAAAAGGGGGGGGGGGAGGGGGAAATGGTGGATGAACCTCCAGAGGCACGTTTGAATAAGGTAACTTATGTATTGAATTTCTTGCATATCACTGATGATCTACAGGAACCCCCTGATTTTACGACATTTTGGGTCCAGGAGTGAAAGTGATGATGCGAGACTTACAGACAGGTCAGTGCTTCGGCTCCCTGTGATTTGCTGACCTGGGGAAGAGGGGTGTGCTTGTGTTTCCACAGATCGTGGACCTCAATGGATACCTCGCACGCAATGTTCAGCCAGTACTATCATCATCCTGACTTGGGCCATGACTGCAGCATTCTGGATGCTCGCAGAACAGAGAACAAATTGTGTGGATCACCCTAACCAACATAACGTGGACGAACTTGACATTGTCTGGGCTACAGCATCCCTGGGAAATACCTATTTCTACCTGTCTGATTGACTGGCCTGCAGGACCAATGGCTCGTGCTGACATTGCTGCAGAAAGTGTTCTTCCAATGTCAATAATAGTGTTGTTAGGATTAATAAAAATGGGATGATTGTGTGGTGTTTAGTTATAAGTAGCAGGATAGAAAAATCTTTTGTGTAAAATCTAAGTTCATCTTTAGGGATATTTAGAAATAGTAATAAGTGGTCCAATAGTACAACAGCAAACATATCAAAATCAAACAATGCACCATTTGAGGCTTTGCTATCAGGGGTATTCCTTTTTCATTTGTGGGGGCAAAGCATGACGAGAATATTCCATTCAATATAAGGAAAGAGCCCTGCAGTTAATGCCCCTACTAACCCTACTAACACTAATACTAACATTAAGCCTAACTTCACCTGTCATCACTTTAATAGAAGCAAGCAAACAGCACAGGCTTTATAATGGATGGAATATTCTTGGAAGATAGTTTAATGATTTAAGAATTTTGGGTGACGTGCCCCTTTTGGATTTATTAGTTTTTATATGTTTTGAGATGTATGCTGTGCTGTCATATAATGTATACAGAGAGTGAGGAGAAACATAGAAAGGGGCTTAAAGTGACCCTGCTTGCACAAAAAAAAAAAAAAAAACACAAAATAAAAAAACCGGGAAATAATTGTTGGGAAGCTAACTATGTTTTACCCCCCTCTTATCGGAATTTAATTCACAAATACATATAACATGACTCGAAGCCCACGAAAGCGACGATCTATCAGTAATATTGGTTCCTGATTGTGACCCCCCATGTTCGATATCTCGTCTCTTGTGATCCGCCATAGATTTTTTATTGTTAGTCCAAGGTCATTGGATGTAACGAATTTGAAGGGATGTGTTGTTTAAATCTTTCGGATCACGGTAGCAGCATTTATAGACAAATTAAGCAATTGCGCGACAATTTTTAAGGATATAACAATTAACAACGGCTGGCTTGACCACTTTTTATCTAACTGGGGCTTAACGGGTTGGTTACGGATCTCATTAAACAATTAATTGTTGTAGGCATAATAATCCTTTTATTAATCATTTGTATTCCTTGTATTTTTGCAATGTATGCAGGATTGTATTCGAAAAAGAGTGTCAATCGGTGTTTCACAAAGCCTATCCTGTATTAAAAGAAAAAGGGGGAATTGTTGGGGAATGGCTCAAGGAACAGGGACATGGGTCCCTGGGACGAGTTAGTTTGCAGCATGGAACAGCATCAAGTCTGAGCTGGTGTGCTCTAGGCCTCCGTTTAGCATATAGCGAGCTCGGTTAGCATAAGGGAGCTATGCAGGAGGCCCATGAAGATTACGATAACCTTGAGCAAGGAGTAAGCAACATTCCTGGTAACGAGCCAGCATGGAAAGGATAAGCGGGCCTGGGAAACAAACTGCGGGCCGGGAAACCTAACTAACTGCGGCTGGGAGACAAACTACGGCCGAGAGATGAAGTCACCAGTAGCCAGTAATGTTATAATACGAATGCATAATTAAAGTAAAGGTAGCCAATTATGTTATAACACATGTGCATAATTAAAGCAAAGGAGCATAAAAGAAGCTGTGTCACATCAATAAACTTGAAGCTTGCTTATCACTCATATTGAGTTGTGCTGCATTCCTTCCACCACCGTCCGGGACTCGTTGCCGCGTCGATTCTCGCGCTGCGGCAAATTGAAGGAAATTGAAGGAAATTCAAGGAAATTGAAGGAAATTGAAGGAAATTCAAAAATTCAAGGAAATTGAAGGAAAATTGAAGGAAACTGAAGACAGAAAAAATTCAATGAAGTTGAAGGGAAATTCTACGAAATTGAAGGAAATTCTACGAAATTGAAGGAAATTGAAGGAAATTCTAAAAAATTGAAGGAAAGTCAAGGAAATATAGGGGAAATTCAAGGAAATGGAAGGAAATTTAAGGAAAATGAAGGAAATTCAAGGAAATGGAAGGAAATTGAAGGAAATTGAAAGGAAATTCAAGGAAATTGAAGGAAATTCAAAGAAATTCAAGGAAGTTGAAGGAATTGAAGGAAATTCAAGGAAATGGAAAGAAATTGAAGGAAATTGAAGGAAATTCAAGGAAATTGAAGGAAATTCAAAGAAATTCAAGGAAGGTGAAGGAAATTGAAGGGAAATTCAAGGAAATGGGAAAGAAATTGAGGAAATGCAAGGAAATTCAAGGATATTCAAGGACATTCAAGGAAATTCAAGGAAATTCAAGGAAATCCAAAGAAATTCAAGGAAATTGAAGGAAATTGAAGGAAATTCAATGAAATTGAAGGACATTGAAGGAAATTTAAAGAATTCAAGGGAAATTCAAGGGAAATTGAAGGACATTGAAGGAAATACAACGAAATTGAAGGAAATTGAAGGAAATTCTACAAAATTGAAGGACATTGAAGGAAATTGAAGGAAATTCAAGGAAATTGAAGGAAATTCAAGGAAATTCAAGTAAATTGAAGGAAATTGAAGGAAATTCAATGAAATTGAAGGACATGGAAGGAAATTGAAGGAAATTCAAGGAAATTCAAGGAAATCGAAAAAAATTGAAGGCAGTTCAAGGAAATTGAAGGAAATTCAAGGAAATTGAAGGAATTGAAGGAAATTGAAGGAAATTGAAAGAAATTCAAAGAAATTCAAGGAAATTCAAGGAAATTGAAGGACGTTGAAGGAAATTGAAGGAAATTCAAGGAAATTGCAGGAAATTCAACGAAATTGAAGGACGTTGAAGGAAATTGAAGGAAATTCAAGGAAATTGAAGGAAATTCAAGGAATTTCAAGATAATTCAAGAAAATTCTATGACATGAAGGAAATTGAAGGAAATTCTAGTAAATTGAAGGAATGTCAAGGAAATATAAGGAAATGGCAGGAAATGGGAAGGAAATTGAAGGAATTGAAGGAAACTGAAGGAAATCCATGGAAATTAAAGGAAATTTCAGGAAATTGAAGGAAATTGAAGGAAATTCAAGGAAATTAAAGGAAATTAATTGAAATTCAAGGAAATTCAAGGAAATTGAAGGAAATTGAAGGAAATTCATGGAAATTGAAGGAAATTGAAGGAATTCAAAAATTCAAGGAAATTCAAGGAAAGTCAAGGAAATTCGAGGAAATTCTAAAGACATTGAAGGAAATTGAAGGAAATTCTAGGAAATCGAAGGAAAGTCAAGGAAATATAAGGAAATTGAAGGAAATGGAAGGAAAGTCAAGGAAATTGAAGGAAATTGAAGAAAATTCAAGGAAATTCAAGGAAATTCAAGGAAATTGAAAAAAATTCAAGGAAATTCAAGGAAATTCAAGGAAATTCAAGGAAATTCATGGATATTCAAGGAAATTCAAGGAAATTAAAGGACATTGAAGAAAAGTGAAGGAAATTGAAGGAAATATCAAAAAATTCAAGAAAATTGAATAACATTGAAGGAAATTCAAGGAAATTGAAAGAAATTCAAGGAAATTTTAGGAAATTGTAGGAAATTGAAGAAAATTGAAGGAAATTTAAGGAAATTCAAGGAAATTGAAAGGGAAATAGAAGGAAATTTAAGGAAATTCAAGGAAATTCAAGGAAATTGAAGGAAGATTCAAGGAAATTCAAGGTAATTCAAGGATATTGAAGGAAATTCAAGAAAATTGTAGGAAATTTAAGAAAATGGAAGGAAATTGAAGGAAATTTAAGAAAATTGAAGGAAATCCTAGGAAATTGAAAGAAAATTCAATTTAATGGAAGGATATTCAAAAAAATTCAAGGAAATTCAAGGAACTTCAAGGAAATTCAAGGAAATTGAAGGAAATTGAAGGAAATTCAAGGAAATTTAAGGAAATTGAAGGAAATTCAAGGAAATTCAAGGAAATTGAAGGAAATTGAAGGAAATGCAAGGAAATTCAAGGATATTCAAGGAAATTCAAGGAAATTCAAGGAAATCCAAAGAAATTCAAGGAAATTGAAGGAAATTGAAGGAAATGGAAGAAAATTGAAGGAAATGGAAGGAAATTCATGGAAATGAAAGGAAATGACAAGGAAATTCTAGGAAATTCAAGGAAATGGCAAGGAAATTGAAGGAAATTCAAGGCAGTGGGGAGGAAATTAAAGGAAATTCAAGGAAATTCAAGGAAATTGAAGGAAATTCAAGGAAATTGAAGGAAATTGAAGGAAATTCAAAAAATTCAAGGAAATTGAAGGAAATTCAAGGAAACTGGAAAAAATTAAATGAAGTTGAAGGAAATTCTACGAAATTGAAGGAAATTGAAGGAAATTCTAGGAAATTGAAGGAAAGTCAAGGAAATATAGGGAAATTCAAGGAAATGGAAGGAAATTTAAGGAAAATGAAGGAAATTCAAGGAAATGGAAGGATATTGAAGGAAATTGAAGGAAATTCTAAGAAATTGAAGGAAAGTCAAAGAAATTCAAGGAAGTTGAAGGAAATTGAAGGAAATTCAAGGAAATGGAAAGAAATTGAAGGAAATTGAAGGAAATTCAAGAAATGAAGGAAATTCAAAGAAATTCAAGGAAGTTGAAGGAAATTGAGGAAATTCAAGGAAATGGAAAGAAATTGAAGGAAATTGAAGGAAATTCAAGGAAATTCAAGGAAATTCAAGGAAATTGAAGGAAAATCAAGGAAATATAAAGAAATTCTAGGAAATTGAAGGAATTCTAGGAAATTGAAGGAAATTCAAGGAAATTGAAGGAATTTGAAAAAATTCAAGGAAATTCAAGGAAATTCAAGGAAATTTAAGGAAATTCAAGGAAATTCAAGGAAATTCAAGGAACATTCAAGGAAATTCTACGAAATTGAAGGAAATTGAAGGAATTCTAGGAAATTGAAGGAAATTGAAAGAAATTCAAGGAAACTGAAGGAAATTCAAGTAAATGGAAGGAAATTGAAGGAAATTCAACGAAATTGAAGGAAATTCTACGAAATTGAAGGACATTGAAGGAAATTTAAGGAAATTCAAGGAAATTCAAGGAAATTGAAGGAAATTGAAGGAAATGGAAGGAAATTAATGGAAATTCAAGGAAATTCAAGGAATTTCCAGGAAATTCAAGGAAATTCAAAAAATTCAAGGAAATTTAAGGAAATTGAGGGAAATTCAGGGAAATTGAAGGAAATTGAAGGAAATCGAAGGAAATTGACGTAAATTGAAGGAAATTGAAAGAAAATTCAATGAAACTGAAGGTAATTTAAGGAAAATCAAGGAAATTCACGGAAATTGAAGGAAATTCTAGGAAATAAAAGAGAAATTCAATGAAATTGAAGGATATTCAAGGAAATTAAAGGAAACGGAAGGAAAATTCAAGGAAAATTAAGGAAATTCAAGGAAATTGAAAAAAAATTAAAAAAGTGAATTAAATTCAATGAAATTGAAGGAAATTGAAGGAAATTGAAAGAAATTCAAGGAAATTCAAGGAAATTCAAGGAAATTCAAGGAAATTCAAGGAAATTCAAGGAAATTGAAGGAAATGGAAGGAAATTTAAGGAAATTAAAGGAAATGACAAGGAAATTCAAAAGAAAACTCCCAGGCAATGGCAAGGAAATTAAAAGAAATTCAA
>JAUMJM010000338.1:0-62500 GCA_033558235.1 Neomorphus geoffroyi
CTCCCAAGTCCCTGCCCCTCCAATGTCCCCAGTCCCCTCCCCAGTTCCTGCCTCTCCCATTTCCCCAGTCCTCTCCCCAGTCCCCTCCCCTCCCAAGTCCCTGCCCCTCCCATGTCCCCAGTCCCCTCCCCAGTCCCTGCCACTCCCAAGTCCCTGCCCCTCCCATGTCCCCAATCCCCTCCCTAGTCCCTGCCCTCCCATTTCCACAGTCCCCTCCCAAGTCCCTGCCCCTCCCATTTCTCCAGTCCCCTCCCAAATCCCTGCCCCTCCCAAGTCCCCAGTCCCCTCCCCAGTCCCTGCCCCTCCAATGTCCCCAGTCCCCACCCAAGTCCCTGCCCCTCCCAAGTCCCCAGTCCCCTCCCAAGTCCCTGAAACTCCCATGTCCCCACTCCCCTCCCCAGTCCCTGCCCCTCCCATGTCCCTGAACCTCCCTTGTCCCCAGTCCCTTCTTCAGTCCCTGCCCCTCCCATGTCCCCAGTCCCCTCCCAAGTCCCTGCCCCTGGAAAGTCCCAATCCCCTCCCAAGTCCCTGCCCCTTCCATGTCTCCAGTTTCCTCCCCACTCCCTGCCACTCCCAAGTCCCTGCCCCTCCCACGTCCCCAATCCCCTCCCTAGTCCCTGCCCCTCCCATTTCCACAGTCCCCTCCCAAGTCCGTGCCCCTCCCATGTCCCCAGTCCCCTCCCAAGTCCCCAGTCCCCTCCCAAGTCCCTGCCCCTCCCTTGTGCCCAGTCACCTCCCCAGTCCCTGCCCCTCCCATGTCCCCAGTCCCCACCCAAGTCCCCAGTCCCCTCCCAAGTCCCCAGTCCCCTCCCCAGTCCTTGCCACTCCCATGTCCCCAGTCACCTCCCAAGTCCCTGCCCCTCCCATGTCCCCAGTCCCCTCCACAGTCCCTGCCCCTCCCATTTCCCCAATCCCCTACCAAGTCCCTCCTCCTCCCATGTCCCCATTCCCCGCCCAAGTCCCTGCCCCTCCCAAGTCCCCAGTCCCCTCCCCAGTCCTTGCCCCTCCCATGTCCCCAGTCACCTCCAAAGTCCCTGCCCCTCCCATGTCCCCAGTCCCTCCCAAGTCCATGCCCCTCCCAATTCCCTGCCCCTCCAATGTCCCCAGTCCCCTCCCCAGTCCCTGCCTCTCCCATTTCCCCAGTCCCCTCCCCAGTCCCCTCCCCTCCCAAGTCCCTGCCCCTCCCATGTCCCCAGTCCCCTCCCCAGTCCCTGCCACTCCCATGTCCCTGCCCCTCCCATGTCCTTAATCCCCTCCCAAGTCCCCAGTCCCCTCCCAAGTCCCTGTCCCTCCCAAGTCCTTGCCCCTCCCATGTCCCTAATCCCCTCCCAAGTCCCCAGTCCCCTCCCAAGTCCCTGTCCCTCCCAAGTCCTTGCCCCTCCCAAGTCCCCAGTCCCCTCCCCAGTCCCTGCCCCTCCCATGTCCCCAGTCCCCTTCTAAGTCCCTGCCCCTCCCAAGTCCCTGTCCCTCCATTTCCCCACTCCCCACCCCAGTCCCTGCCCCTGCCAAGTCCCTGCCCGGCCCAAGTCCCCAGTCCCCTCCCCAGTCCTTTCCCCTCCCATGTCTCCAGTCACCTCCCAAGTCCCTGCCCCTCCCATGTCCCCAGTCCCCTCCCCAGTCCCTGCCCCTCCCATTTCCCCAATCCCCTACCAAGTTCCTGCTCCTCCCATGTCCCCATTCCCCGCCCAAGTCCCTGCCCCTCCCAAGTCCCCAGTCCCCTCCCCAGTCCTTGCCCCTCCATGTCCCCAGTCACCTCCAAAGTCCGTGCCCCTCCCATGTCCCCAGTCCCCTCCCAAGTCCCTGCCCCTCCCAAGTCCTGCCCCTCCCATGTCCCCAGTCCCCTCCCCAGTCCCTGCCACTCCCAACTCCCTGCCCCTCCAATGTCCCCAGTCCCCTCCCCAGTCCCTGCCTCTCCTATTTCCCCAGTCCCCTCCCCAGTCCCCTCCCCTCCCAAGTCCCTACCCCTCCCATGTCCCCAGTCCCCTCCCCAGTCCTGCCACTCCCATGTCCCTGCCCCTCCCATGTCCCCAGTCCACTCCCCAGTCCCTGCCCCTCCCATGTCCCCAGTCCCCACCCAAGTCCCTGCCCCTCCCAAGTCCCCAGTCCCTACCCAGTCCCTGCCTCTCCTAAGTCCCCAGTCCCCTCCCCACTCCCTGCCCCTCCCATGTCCCCAGTCCCCTCCTAAGTCCCTGCCCCTCCCAAGTCCCTGCCCCTCCCATGTCCCAGTCCCCTCCCAAGTCCCTGCCCTCCCAAGTCCCCAGTCCCCTCCCAAGTCCCTGCCACTCCCATGTCCCAAGTCCCCACCCAAGTCCCTGCCCCTCCCTAGTCCCCTCCCCAGTCCCTGCCCACCCCAGTCCCTGCCACTCCCATGTCTCCAGTCCCCACCCAAGTCCCTGCCCCTCCCAACTCCCCAGTCCCCTCCCCAGTCCCTGCCCCTCCCATGTCCCCAGTCCCCTCCCAAGTCCCCAATCCCCTCCCATGTCCCCAGTCCCCTCCCAAGTCCCTGCCCCTCCCATGTCCCCAGTCCCCTCGTAAGTCCCTGCCTCTCCCAAGTCCCCAGTCCCCTCCCCAGTCCCTGCCCCTCCCATTTCCCCAATCCCCTACCAAGTCCCTGCTCCTCCCATGTCCCCATTCCCCGCCCAAGTCCCTGCCCCTCCCATGTCCCCAGTCCCCTCCTAAGTCCCTGCCCCTCCCAAGTCCCTGCCCCTCCATGTCCCAGTCCCCTCCCCAGTCCCTACCACTCCCAACTCCCTGCCCCTCCCAAATCTCCAGTCCCCTCCAAGTCCCTGCCCCTCCCAAGTCCCTGCCCCTCCCATGTCCCCAGACCCCTCCCCAGTCCCTACCACTCCCAACTCCCTGCCCCTCCCATGTCTCCCGTCCCCTCCCAATTCCCTGCCCCTCCCATTTCCCCAATCCCCTACCAAGTCCCTGCTCCTCCCATTTCCCCATTCCCCGCCAAAGTCCCTGCCCCTCCCAAGTCCCAAGTCCCCTCCCCAGTCCTGCCCCTCCCATGTCCCCAGTCCTCTCCCCAGTCCCTGCCCCTCCCAACTCCCTGCCCTCCCATGTCCCCAGTCACCTCCAAAGTCGTGCCCCTCCCATGTCCGCAGTCCCCTCCCAAGTCCCTGCCCCTACCAAGTCCCTGCCCCTCCAATGTCCCCAGTCCCCTCCCCAGTCCCTGCCACTCCTAAGTCCCTGCCCCTCACATGTCCCCAATCCCCTCCCTAGTCCCTGCCCCTCCCATTTCCAGAGTCCCCTCCCAAGTCCCTGCCCCTCCCATTTCTCCAGTCCCCTCCCAAGTCCCTGCCCCTCCCAAGTCCCCAGTCCCCTCCCAGTCCCTGCCCCTCCCATGTCCCGACTCCCCACCCAAGTCCCTGCCCCTCCCAAGTCCCCAGTCCCCTCCAAGTCCCTGAACCTCCCATGTCCCCAGTCCCCTCCCCAGTCCCTGCCCCTCCCATGTCCCTGACCCTCCCTTGTCCACAGTCCCTTCCCCAGTCCCTGCCCCTCCCATGTCCCCGTCCCCTCCCCAGTCCCTACCACTCCCAACTCCCTGCCCCTCCCATTTCCCCAATCCCCTACCAAGTCCCTGCCCCTCCCATGTCCCCAGTCCCCTCCCCAGTCCCTGCCACTCCCAAGTCCCTGCCCCTCTCATGTCCCCAGTCCCCTTCCCAATCCTTGCCCCTCCCATGTCCCCAGTCCCTCCCAAGTCCCCAGTCCCCTCCCAGTCCCTGACCCTCCATGTCCCCAGTCCCCACCCAAGTCCCTGCCCCTCCCAAGTCCCCAGTCCCCTCCCAAGTCTCTGACCCTCCCTTGTCCCCAGTCCCCTCCCCAGTCCCAGCCACTACCAATTCCCTGCCCCTCCCATGTCCCCAGTTCCCTCCCCAGTCCCTGCCCCTCCCAGTCCCTGCCCCACCCATTTCCCCACTCCCCACCCCAGTCCCTGCCCCTGCCACGTCCCTGCCCCGCCCAAGTCCCCAGTCCCCTCCCCAGTCCTTGCCCCTCCCATGTCTCCAGTCACCTCCCAAGTCCCTGCCCCTCCCATGTCCCAGTCCCCTCCCCAGTCCCTGCCCCTCCCATTTCCCCAATCCCCTACCAAGTCCCTGCTCCTCCCATGTCCCCATTCCCCGCCCAAGTCCCTGCCCCTCCCAAGTCCCAAGTCCCCTCCCCAGTCCCTGCCCCTCCCATGTCCCCAGTCCCCTCCCCAGTCCGTGCCCCTCCCAAGTCCCTGCCCCTCCCATGTCCCCAGTCACCTCCAAAGTCCGTGCCCCTCCCATGTCCCCAGTCCCATCCCAAGTCCCTGCCCCTCCCAAGTCCCTGCCCCTCCAATGTCCCCAGTCCCCTCCCCAGTTCCTGCCTCTCCCATTTCCCCAGTCCCCTCCACAGTCCCCTCCCCTCCCAAGTCCCTGCCCCTCCCATGTCCCCAGTCCCCTCCCCAGTCCCTGCCACTCCCAAGTCCCTGCCCCTCCCATGTCCCCAATCCCCTCCCTAGTCCCTGCCCCTCCCATTTCCACAGTCCCCTCCCAAGTCCCTGCCCCTCCCATTTCTCCAGTCCCCTCCCAAATCCCTGCCCCTCCCAAGTCCCCAGTCCCCTCCCCAGTCCCTGCCCCTCCCATGTCCCCAGTCCCCACCCAAGTCCTGCCCCTCCCAAGTCCCCAGTCCCCTCCCAAGTCCCTGAACCTCCCATGTCCCCAGTCCCCTCCCCAGTCCCTGCCCCTCCCATGTCCCTGAACCTCCCTTGTCCCCAGTCCCTTCCCCAGTCCCTGCCCCTCCCATGTCCCCAGTCCCCTCCCAAGTCCCTGCCCCTGGAAAGTCCCAATCCCTCCCAAGTCCCTGCCCCTTCCATATCTCCAGGTTCCTCCCCAGTCCCTGCCACTCCCAAGTCCCTACCCCTCCACGTCCCCAATCCCCTCCCTAGTCCCTGCCCCTCCCATTTCCCCAGTCCCCTCCCAAGTCCGTGCCCCTCCCATGTCCCCAGTCCCCTCCCAAGTCCCCAGTCCCCTCCCAAGTCCCTGACCCTCCCTTGTGCCCAGTCCCTCCCCAGTCCCTGCCCCTCCCATGTCCCAGTCCCCACCCAAGTCCCCAGTCCCTCCCAAGTCCCCAGTCCCCTCCCAGTCCTTGCCCCTCCCATGTCCCCAGTCACCTCCCAAGTCCCTGACCCTCCCATGTCCCCAGTCCCCTCCCCAGTCCCTGCCCCTCCCATTTCCCAATCCCCTACCAAGTCCCTGCTCCTCCATGTCCCCATTCCCCGCCCAAGTCCCTGCCCCTCCCAAGTCCCCAGTCCCCTCCCAGTCCTTGCCCCTCCCATGTCTCCAGTCACCTCCAAAGTCGTGCCCCTCCCATGTCCCCAGTCCCCTCCCAAGTCCCTGCCCCTCCCAAGTCCCTGCCCCTCCCATGTCCCCAGTCCCCTCCCCAGTCCCTGCCACTCCCAAGTCCCTGCCCCTCCAATGTCCCCAGTCCCCTCCCCAGTCCCTGCCTCTCCCATTTCCGAGTCCCCTCCCCAGTCCCTCCCCTCCCAAGTCCCAGCCCCTCCCATGTCCCCAGTCCCCTCCCCAGTCCCTGCCACTCCCATGTCCCTGCCCCTCCCATATCCCCAGTCCACTCCCAGTCCCTGCCCCTCCATGTCCCCAGTCCCCACCCAAGTCCCTGCCCCTCCCAAGTCCCCAGTCCCCTCCCAAGTCCCTGAACCTCCATGTCCCCAGTCCCCTCCCCAGTCCCTGCCCCTCCCATGTCCCTGACCCTCCCTTGTCCACAGTCCCTTCCCAGTCCCTGCCCCTCCCATGTCCCCAGTCCCCTCCCCAGTCCCTACCACTCCCAACTCCCTGCCCTCCCATTTCCCCAATCCCCTACCAAGTCCCTGCCCCTCCCATGTCCCCAGTCCCCTCCCCAGTCCCTGCCACTCCCATGTCCCTGCCCCTCCCATATCCCCAGTCCACTCCCCAGTCCCTGCCCCTCCCATGTCCCCAGTCCCCACCCAAGTCCCTGCCCCTCCTAAGTCCCCAGTCCCTCCCAGTCCCTGCCCCTTCCATGTCCCCAGTCCCCTCCCAAGTCCCTGTCCTTCCCAAGCCTTGCCCCTCCAATTCCCCCGTCACTGCCACTCCCAAGTCCCTGCCCCGCCCATTTCCCCATTCCCCTCCCAAGTCCCTGCCCCTCCCCTGTCCCTGCCCCTCCCAAGTCCCTGCCCCACCCATGTCCACAATCCCCTCCCAAGTCCCTGGCCCTCCAAAGTCCCCAGTCCCTTCCCATGTCCCCAGTCCCCTCCCATGTCCCAGTCCCCTCCCAAGTCCTTGCCCCTCCCAAGTCCCTTCCCTCCATGTCCCCACTCCCCTACCCAGTTCCTGCACCTCCCCAGTCCCTGCCCCTCCAATGTCCACAGTTCCCTCCCAAGTCCCTGCCCCTCCCATGTCCCCTGTCCCCCTCCCAAGTCCCTGCCACTCCCATGTCCCCAGTCCCCTCCCAAGTCCCTTCCCCTCCCATGTCTCCAGTCCCCTCCCCAGTCCCTTCCCCTCCCAAGTCCCTGCCCCTCCCATGTCTCCAGTCCCCTCCCATGTCCCCGGTCCCCTCCCAAGTCCCTGCCTCTCCCATGTCCCCAGTCCCCTCCCCAGTCCCTGCCCCTCCAAAGTCCCTAATCCCCTCCCAAGTCCCCAGTCCCCTCCCAAGTCCCTGTCCCTCCAAGTCCTTGCCCCCCCCAAGTCCCCAGTCCCCTCCCAAATCCCTGCCTCTCCTAAGTCCCCAGTCCCCTCCCCAGTCCCTGCCCCTCCCATGTCCCCAGTCACCTCCTAAGTCCCTGCCCCTCCCAAGTCCCTGCCCCTCCCATGTCCCCAGTCCCCTCCCCAGTCCCTACCACTCCCAACTCCTGCCCCTCCCATGTCTCTGCCACTCCCATGTCCCAAGTCCCCACCCAAGTCCCTGCCCCTCCCTAGTCCCCTCCCCAGTCCCTGCCCCTCCCCAATCCCTGCCACTCCCATGTCCCTGCCCCTCCCATGTCCCCAGTCCACTCCCCAGTCCCTGCCCCCTCCCATGTCTCCAGTCCCCAACCAAGTCCCTGCCCCTCCCAACTCCCCAGTCCCCTCCCAAGTCCCTGCCCCTGGAACGTCCCAATCCCCTCCCCAAGTCCCTGCCCCTCCCAAGTCCCCAGTCCCCCTCCCAAGTCCCCAATCCCCTCCCATGTCCCCAGTCCCCTCCCAAGTCCCTGCCCCTCCCATGTCCCCAGTCCCTGCCTCTCCCAAGTCCCCAGTCCCCTCCCCAGTCCCTGCCCCTCTCATCTCCCCAGTCCTCTCCTAAGTCCCTGCCCCTCCCAAGTCCCTGCCCCTCCCATGTCCCCAGACCCCTCCCCAGTCCCTACCACTCCCAACTCCCTGCCCCTCCCATGTCTCCCGTCCCCTCCCAATTCCCTGCCCCTCCCATTTCCCCCAATCCCCTACCAAGTCCCTGCTCCTCCCATGTCCCCATTCCCCCGCCCAAGTCCCTGCCCCCTCCCAAGTCCCAAGTCCCCTCCCCAGTCCCTGCCCCTCCCATGTCCCCAGTCCCCTCCCCAGTCCCTGCCCCTCCCAAGTCCCTGCCCCTCCCATGTCCCCAGTCACCTCCAAAGTCCGTGCCCCTCCCATGTCCCCAGTCCCCTCCCAAGTCCCTGCCCCTCCCAAGTCCCTGCCCCTCCAATGTCCCCAGTCCCCTCCCCAGTTCCTGCCTCTCCTATTTCCCCAGTCCCCTCCCCTACCAAGTCCCTGCCCCTCCCATGTCCCCAGTCCCCCTCCCCAGTCCCTGCCACTTCCAAGTCCCTGCCCCTCCCATGTCCCCAATCCCCTCCCTAGTCCCTGCCCCTCCCATTTCCAGAGTCCCCTCCCAAGTCCCTGCCCCTCCCATTTCTCCAGTCCCCTCCCAAGTCCCTGCCCCTCCCAAGTCCCCAGTCCCCTCCCCAGTCCCTGCCCCTCCCATGTCCCGACTCCCCACCCAAGTCCCTGCCCCTCCCAAGTCCCCAGTCCCCCTCCCAAGTCCCTGAACCTCCATGTCCCCAGTCCCCTCCCCAGTCCCTGCCCCTCCCATGTCCCTGACCCTCCCTTGTCCACAGTCCCTTCCCCAGTCCCTGCCCCTCCCATGTCCCCAGTCCCCTCCCCAGTCCCTACCACTCCCAACTCCCTGCCCCTCCCATGTCTCCCGTCCCCTCCCAATTCCCTGCCCCTCCCATTTCCCCAATCCCCTACCAAGTCCCTGCCCCTCCCATGTCCCCAGTCCCCCTCCCCAGTCCCTGCCACTCCCAAGTCCCTGCCCCTCTCATGTCCCCAGTCCCCTTCCCAATCCTTGCCCCTCCATGGCCCTAGTCCCCTCCCAAGTCCCCAGTCCCCTCCCCAGTCCCTGACCCTCCCATGTCCCCAGTCCCCACCCAAGTCCCTGCCCCTCCCAAATCCCCAATCCCCTCCCAAGTCTCTGACCCTCCCTTGTCCCCAGTCCCCTCCCCAGTCCCAGCCACTACCAATTCTCTGCCCCTCCCATGTCCCCAGTCCCCTCCCCAGTCCCTGCCCCTCCCCAGTCCCTGACCCTCCCATTTCCCCACTCCCCACCCCAGTCCCTGCCCCTGCCAAGTCCCTGCCCCGCCCAAGTCCCCAGTCCCCTCCCCAGTCCTTGCCCCTCCCATGTCTCCAGTCACCTCCCAAGTCCCTGCCCCTCCATGTCCCCAGTCCCCTCCCCAGTCCCTGCCCCTCCCAAGTCCCTGAACCTCCCATGTCCCCAGTCCCCTCCCCAGTCCCTGCCCCTCCCATGTCCCTGACCCTCCCTTGTCCACAGTCCCTTCCCCAGTCCCTGCCCCTCCCATGTCCCCAGTCCCCTCCCCAGTCCCTACCACTCCCAACTCCCTGCCCCTCCCATTTCCCCAATCCCCTACCAAGTCCCTGCCCCTCCCATGTCCCCAGTCCCCTCCCCAGTCCCTGCCACTCCCATGTCCCTGCCCCTCCCATATCCCCAGTCCACTCCCCAGTCCCTGCCCCTCCCATGTCCCCAGTCCCCACCCAAGTCCCTGCCCCTCCTAAGTCCCCAGTCCCCTCCCCAGTCCTGCCCCTTCCATGTCCCCAGTCCCCTCCCAAGTCCCTGTCCTTCCCAAGCCTTGCCCCTCCCAATTCCCCCGTCACTGCCACTCCCAAGTCCCTGCCCCGCCCATTTCCCCATTCCCCTCCCAAGTCCCTGCCCCCTCCCCTGTCCCTGCCCCTCCAAGTCCCTGCCCCACCCATGTCCACAATCCCCTCCCAAGTCCCTGGCCCTCCAAAGTCCCCAGTCCCTTCCCATGTCCCCAGTCCCCTCCCATGTCCCCAGTCCCCTCCCAAGTCCTTGCCCCTCCCAAGTCCCTTCCCCTCCCATGTCCCCACTTCCCCTACCCAGTTCCTGCACCTCCCCAGTCCCTGCCCCTCCAATGTCCACAGTTCCCTCCCAAGTCCCTGCCCCTCCCATGTCCCCTGTCCCCTCCCAAGTCCCTGCCCCTCCCATGTCCCCAGTCCCCTCCCAAGTCCCTTCCCCTCCCATGTCTCCAGTCCCCTCCCCAGTCCCTTCCCCTCCCAAGTCCCTGCCCCTCCCATGTCTCCAGTCCCCTCCCATGTCCCCGGTCCCCTCCCAAGTCCCTGCCTCTCCCATGTCCCCAGTCCCCTCCCCAGTCCCTGCCCCTCCAAAGTCCCTAATCCCCTCCCAAGTCCCCAGTCCCCTCCCAAGTCCCTGTCCCTCCCAAGTCCTTGCCCCCCCCAAGTCCCCAGTCCCCCTCCCAAATCCCTGCCTCTCCTAAGTCCCCAGTCCCCTCCCCAGTCCCTGCCCCTCCCATGTCCCCAGTCACCTCCTAAGTCCCTGCCCCTCCCAAGTCCCTGCCCCTCCCATGTCCCCAGTCCCCTCCCCAGTCCCTACCACTCCCAACTCCCTGCCCCTCCCATGTCTCCAGACCCCTCCCAAGTCCCTGCCCCTCCCAAGTCCCCAGTCCCCTCCCAAGTCCCTGCCACTCCCATGTCCCAAGTCCCCACCCAAGTCCCTGCCCCTCCCTAGTCCCCTCCCCAGTCCCTGCCCCTCCCCAATCCCTGCCACTCCCATGTCCCTGCCCCTCCCATGTCCCCAGTCCACTCCCCAGTCCCTGCCCCTCCCATGTCTCCAGTCCCCACCCAAGTCCCTGCCCCTCCCAACTCCCCAGTCCCCTCCCAAGTCCCTGCCCCTGGAACGTCCCAATCCCCTCCCAAGTCCCTGCCCCTCCCAATCCCCAGTCCCCTCCCAAGTCCCCAATCCCCTCCCATGTCCCCAGTCCCCTCCCAAGTCCCTGCCCCTCCCATGTCCCCAGTCCCTGCCTCTCCCAAGTCCCCAGTCCCCTCCCCAGTCCCTGCCCCTCTCATCTCCCCAGTCCTCTCCTAAGTCCCTGCCCCTCCCAAGTCCCTGCCCCTCCCATGTCCCCAGACCCCTCCCCAGTCCCTACCACTCCCAACTCCCTGCCCCTCCCATGTCTCCCGTCCCCCTCCCAATTCCCTGCCCCTCCCATTTCCCCAATCCCCTACCAAGTCCCTGCTCCTCCCATGTCCCCATTCCCCGCCCAAGTCCCTGCCCCTCCCAAGTCCCAAGTCCCCTCCCCAGTCCCTGCCCCTCCCATTTCTCCAGTCCCCTCCCAAGTCCCTGCCCCTCCCAAGTCCCCAGTCCCCTCCCCAGTCCCTGCCCCTCCCATGTCCCGACTCCCCACCCAAGTCCCTGCCCCTCCCAAGTCCCCAGTCCCCTCCCAAGTCCCTGAACCTCCCATGTCCCCAGTCCCCCTCCCCAGTCCCTGCCCCTCCCATGTCCCTGCCCCTCCCATGTCCCCAGTCCCCTCCCCAGTCCCTACCACTCCCAACTCCCTGCCCCTCCCATGTCTCCCGTCCCCTCCCAATTCCCTGCCCCTCCCATTTCCCCAATCCCCTACCAAGTCCCTGCCCCTCCCATGTCCCCAGTCCCCTCCCCAGTCCCTGCCACTCCCAAGTCCCTGCCCCTCTCATGTCCCCAGTCCCCTTCCCAATCCTTGCCCCTCCCATGGCCCTAGTCCCCTCCCAAGTCCCCAGTCCCCTCCCCAGTCCCTGACCCTCCCATGTCCCCAGTCCCCACCCAAGTCCCTGCCCCTCCCAAATCCCCAATCCCCTCCCAAGTCTCTGACCCTCCCTTGTCCCCAGTCCCCTCCCCAGTCCCAGCCACTACCAATTCTCTGCCCCTCCCATGTCCCCAGTCCCCTCGCCAGTCCCTGCCCCTCCCCAGTCCCTGACCCTCCCATTTCCCCACTCCCCACCCCAGTCCCTGCCCCTGCCAAGTCCCTGCCCCGCCCAAGTCCCCAGTCCCCTCCCCAGTCCTTGCCCCTCCCATGTCTCCAGTCACCTCCCAAGTCCCTGCCCCTCCCATGTCCCCAGTCCCCTCCCCAGTCCCTGCCCCTCCCAAGTCCCTGAACCTCCCATGTCCCCAGTCCCCTCCCCAGTCCCTGCCCCTCCCATGTCCCTGACCCTCCCTTGTCCACAGTCCCTTCCCCAGTCCCTGCCCCTCCCATGTCCCCAGTCCCCTCCCCAGTCCCTACCACTCCCAACTCCCTGCCCCTCCCATTTCCCCAATCCCCTACCAAGTCCCTGCCCTCCCATGTCCCCAGTCCCCTCCCCAGTCCCTGCCACTCCCATGTCCCTGCCCCTCCCATATCCCCAGTCCACTCCCCAGTCCCTGCCCCTCCCATGTCCCCAGTCCCCACCCAAGTCCCTGCCCCTCCTAAGTCCCCAGTCCCCTCCCCAGTCCCTGCCCCTTCCATGTCCCCAGTCCCCTCCTAAGTCCCTGTCCTTCCCAAGCCTTGCCCCTCCCAATTCCCCCGTCACTGCCACTCCCAAGTCCCTGCCCCGCCCATTTCCCCATTCCCCTCCCAAGTCCCTGCCCCTCCCCTGTCCCTGCCCCTCCCAAGTCCCTGCCCCACCCATGTCCACAATCCCCTCCCAAGTCCCTGGCCCTCCAAAGTCCCCAGTCCCTTCCCATGTCCCCAGTCCCCTCCCATGTCCCCAGTCCCCTCCCAAGTCCTTGCCCCTCCCAAGTCCCTTCCCCTCCCATGTCCCCACTCCCCTACCCAGTTCCTGCACCTCCCCAGTCCCTGCCCCTCCAATGTCCACAGTTCCCTCCCAAGTCCCTGCCCCTCCCATGTCCCCTGTCCCCTCCCAAGTCCCTGCCCCTCCCATGTCCCCAGTCCCCTCCCAAGTCCCTTCCCCTCCCATGTCTCCAGTCCCCTCCCCAGTCCCTTCCCCTCCCAAGTCCCTGCCCCTCCCATGTCTCCAGTCCCCTCCCATGTCCCCGGTCCCCTCCCAAGTCCCTGCCTCTCCCATGTCCCCAGTCCCCTCCCCAGTCCCTGCCCCTCCAAAGTCCCTAATCCCCTCCCAAGTCCCCAGTCCCCTCCCAAGTCCCTGTCCCTCCCAAGTCCTTGCCCCCCCCAAGTCCCCAGTCCCCTCCCAAATCCCTGCCTCTCCTAAGTCCCCAGTCCCCTCCCCAGTCCCTGCCCCTCCCATGTCCCCAGTCACCTCCTAAGTCCCTGCCCCTCCCAAGTCCCTGCCCCTCCCATGTCCCCAGTCCCCTCCCCAGTCCCTACCACTCCCAACTCCCTGCCCCTCCCATGTCTCCAGACCCCTCCCAAGTCCCTGCCCCTCCCAAGTCCCCAGTCCCCTCCCAAGTCCCTGCCACTCCCATGTCCCAAGTCCCCACCCAAGTCCCTGCCCCTCCCTAGTCCCCTCCCCCCCTGTCCCTGCCCCTCCCAATCCCTGCCACTCCCATGTCCCTGCCCCTCCCATGTCCCCAGTCCACTCCCCAGTCCCTGCCCCTCCCATGTCTCCAGTCCCCACCCAAGTCCCTGCCCCTCCCAACTCCCCAGTCCCCTCCCAAGTCCCTGCCCCTGGAACGTCCCAATCCCCTCCCAAGTCCCTGCCCCTCCCAAGTCCCCAGTCCCCTCCCAAGTCCCCAATCCCCTCCCATGTCCCCAGTCCCCTCCCAAGTCCCTGCCCCTCCCATGTCCCCAGTCCCTGCCTCTCCCAAGTCCCCAGTCCCCTCCCCAGTCCCTGCCCCTCTCATCTCCCCAGTCCTCTCCTAAGTCCCTGCCCCTCCCAAGTCCCTGCCCCTCCCATGTCCCCAGACCCCTCCCCAGTCCCTACCACTCCCAACTCCCTGCCCCTCCCATGTCTCCCGTCCCCTCCCAATTCCCTGCCCCTCCCATTTCCCCAATCCCCTACCAAGTCCCTGCTCCTCCCATGTCCCCATTCCCCGCCCAAGTCCCTGCCCCTCCCAAGTCCCAAGTCCCCTCCCCAGTCCCTGCCCCTCCCATGTCCCCAGTCCCCTCCCCAGTCCCTGCCCCTCCCAAGTCCCTGCCCCTCCCATGTCCCCAGTCACCTCCAAAGTCCGTGCCCCTCCCATGTCCCCAGTCCCCTCCCAAGTCCCTGCCCCTCCCAAGTCCCTGCCCCTCCAATGTCCCCAGTCCCCTCCCCAGTTCCTGCCTCTCCTATTTCCCCAGTCCCCTCCCCTACCAAGTCCCTGCCCCTCCCATGTCCCCAGTCCCCTCCCCAGTCCCTGCCACTTCCAAGTCCCTGCCCCTCCCATGTCCCCAATCCCCTCCCTAGTCCCTGCCCCTCCCATTTCCAGAGTCCCCTCCCAAGTCCCTGCCCCTCCCATTTCTCCAGTCCCCTCCCAAGTCCCTGCCCCTCCCAAGTCCCCAGTCCCCTCCCCAGTCCCTGCCCCTCCCATGTCCCGACTCCCCACCCAAGTCCCTGCCCCTCCCAAGTCCCCAGTCCCCTCCCAAGTCCCTGAACCTCCCATGTCCCCAGTCCCCTCCCCAGTCCCTGCCCCTCCCATGTCCCTGACCCTCCCTTGTCCACAGTCCCTTCCCCAGTCCCTGCCCCTCCCATGTCCCCAGTCCCCTCCCCAGTCCCTACCACTCCCAACTCCCTGCCCCTCCCATGTCTCCCGTCCCCTCCCAATTCCCTGCCCCTCCCATTTCCCCAATCCCCTACCAAGTCCCTGCCCCTCCCATGTCCCCAGTCCCCTCCCCAGTCCCTGCCCCTCCCAAGTCCCTGCCCCTCTCATGTCCCCAGTCCCCTTCCCAATCCTTGCCCCTCCCATGGCCCTAGTCCCCTCCCAAGTCCCCAGTCCCCTCCCCAGTCCCTGACCCTCCCATGTCCCCAGTCCCCACCCAAGTCCCTGCCCCTCCCAAATCCCCAATCCCCTCCCAAGTCTCTGACCCTCCCTTGTCCCCAGTCCCCTCCCCAGTCCCAGCCACTACCAATTCTCTGCCCCTCCCATGTCCCCAGTCCCCTCCCCAGTCCCTGCCCCTCCCCAGTCCCTGACCCTCCCATTTCCCCACTCCCCACCCCAGTCCCTGCCCCTGCCAAGTCCCTGCCCCGCCCAAGTCCCCAGTCCCCTCCCCAGTCCTTGCCCCTCCCATGTCTCCAGTCACCTCCCAAGTCCCTGCCCCTCCCATGTCCCCAGTCCTCTCCCCAGTCCCTGCCCCTCCCAAGTCCCTGCTCCTCCCATGTCCCCAGTCACCTCCAAAGTCCGTGCCCCTCCCATGTCCCCAGTCCCATCCCAAGTCCCTGCCCCTCCCAAGTCCCTGCCCCTCCAATGTCCCCAGTCCCCTCCCCAGTTCCTGCCTCTCCCATTTCCCCAGTCCTCTCCCCAGTCCCCTCCCCTCCCAAGTCCCTGCCCCTCCCATGTCCCCAGTCCCCTCCCCAGTCCCTGCCACTCCCAAGTCCCTGCCCCTCCCATGTCCCCAATCCCCTCCCTAGTCCCTGCCCCTCCCATTTCCACAGTCCCCTCCCAAGTCCCTGCCCCTCCCATTTCTCCAGTCCCCTCCCAAATCCCTGCCCCTCCCAAGTCCCCAGTCCCCTCCCCAGTCCCTGCCCCTCCCAAGTCCCCAGTCCCCTCCCAAGTCCCTGAAACTCCCATGTCCCCACTCCCCTCCCCAGTCCCTGCCCCTCCCATGTCCCTGAACCTCCCTTGTCCCCAGTCCCTTCTTCAGTCCCTGCCCCTCCCATGTCCCCAGTCCCCTCCCAAGTCCCTGCCCCTGGAAAGTCCCAATCCCCTCCCAAGTCCCTGCCCCTTCCATGTCTCCAGTTTCCTCCCCACTCCCTGCCACTCCCAAGTCCCTGCCCCTCCCACGTCCCCAATCCCCTCCCTAGTCCCTGCCCCTCCCATTTCCACAGTCCCCTCCCAAGTCCGTGCCCCTCCCATGTCCCCAGTCCCCTCCCAAGTCCCCAGTCCCCTCCCAAGTCCCTGCCCCTCCCTTGTGCCCAGTCACCTCCCCAGTCCCTGCCCCTCCCATGTCCCCAGTCCCCACCCAAGTCCCCAGTCCCCTCCCAAGTCCCCAGTCCCCTCCCCAGTCCTTGCCACTCCCATGTCCCCAGTCACCTCCCAAGTCCCTGCCCCTCCCATGTCCCCAGTCCCCTCCACAGTCCCTGCCCCTCCCATTTCCCCAATCCCCTACCAAGTCCCTCCTCCTCCCATGTCCCCATTCCCCGCCCAAGTCCCTGCCCCTCCCAAGTCCCCAGTCCCCTCCCCAGTCCTTGCCCCTCCCATGTCCCCAGTCACCTCCAAAGTCCCTGCCCCTCCCATGTCCCCAGTCCCCTCCCAAGTCCATGCCCCTCCCAATTCCCTGCCCCTCCAATGTCCCCAGTCCCCTCCCCAGTCCCTGCCTCTCCCATTTCCCCAGTCCCCTCCCCAGTCCCCTCCCCTCCCAAGTCCCTGCCCCTCCCATGTCCCCAGTCCCCTCCCCAGTCCCTGCCACTCCCATGTCCCTGCCCCTCCCATGTCCCTAATCCCCTCCCAAGTCCCCAGTCCCCTCCCAAGTCCCTGTCCCTCCCAAGTCCTTGCCCCTCCCATGTCCCTAATCCCCTCCCAAGTCCCCAGTCCCCTCCCAAGTCCCTGTCCCTCCCAAGTCCTTGCCCCTCCCAAGTCCCCAGTCCCCTCCCCAGTCCCTGCCCCTCCCATGTCCCCAGTCCCCTTCTAAGTCCCTGCCCCTCCCAAGTCCCTGTCCCTCCCATTTCCCCACTCCCCACCCCAGTCCCTGCCCCTGCCAAGTCCCTGCCCGGCCCAAGTCCCCAGTCCCCTCCCCAGTCCTTTCCCCTCCCATGTCTCCAGTCACCTCCCAAGTCCCTGCCCCTCCCATGTCCCCAGTCCCCTCCCCAGTCCCTGCCCCTCCCATTTCCCCAATCCCCTACCAAGTTCCTGCTCCTCCCATGTCCCCATTCCCCGCCCAAGTCCCTGCCCCTCCCAAGTCCCCAGTCCCCTCCCCAGTCCTTGCCCCTCCCATGTCCCCAGTCACCTCCAAAGTCCGTGCCCCTCCCATGTCCCCAGTCCCCTCCCAAGTCCCTGCCCCTCCCAAGTCCCTGCCCCTCCCATGTCCCCAGTCCCCTCCCCAGTCCCTGCCACTCCCAACTCCCTGCCCCTCCAATGTCCCCAGTCCCCTCCCCAGTCCCTGCCTCTCCTATTTCCCCAGTCCCCTCCCCAGTCCCCTCCCCTCCCAAGTCCCTACCCCTCCCATGTCCCCAGTCCCCTCCCCAGTCCCTGCCACTCCCATGTCCCTGCCCCTCCCATGTCCCCAGTCCACTCCCCAGTCCCTGCCCCTCCCATGTCCCCAGTCCCCTCGTAAGTCCCTGCCTCTCCCAAGTCCCCAGTCCCCTCCCCAGTCCCTGCCCCTCCCATGTCCCCAGTCCCCTCCTAAGTCCCTGCCCCTCCCAAGTCCCTGCCCCTCCCATGTCCCCAGTCACTCCAAAGTCCGTGCCCCTCCCATGTCCCCAGTCCCCTCCCAAGTCCCTGCCCCTCCCAAGTCCCTGCCCCTCCCATTTCTCCAGTCCCCTCCCAAGTCCCTGCCCCTCCTAAGTCCCCAGTCCCCTCCCCAGTCCCTGCCCCTCCCAAGTCCCCACTCCCCACCCAAGTCCCTGCCCCTCCCAAGTCCCCAGTCCCCTCCCAAGTCCCTGTTCTCCCATGTCCCCAGTACCCTCCCAAGTCCCTGCCCCTCTCATGTGTCCAGTCCCGTCCCAAGTCCCCACTCCCCTCCCCAGTCCCTGCCCCTCCCATGTCCCCAGTCCCCTCCCAAATCCCTGCCCCTCCCATCTCCCAAGTCCCCTCCCAAGTCCCCAGTCCCCTCCCAAGTCCCCGGCCCTCCCATGTCCCCAGTCCCCTCCCCAGTCCCTACCACTCCCAACTCCCTGCCCCTCCCATGTCTCCCGTACCCTCCCAATTCCCTGCCCCTCCCATTTCCCCAATCCCCTACCAAGTCCCTGCTCCTCCAATGTCCCCATTCCCCGCCCAAGTCCCTGCCCCTCCCAAGTCCCAAGTCCCCTCCCCAGTCCCTGCCCCTCCCATGTCCCCAGTCCCCTCCTCAGTCCCTGCCCCTCCCAAGTCCCTGCCCCTCCCATGTCCCCAGTCACCTCCAAAGTCCGTGCCCCTCCCATGTCCCCAGTCCCCTCCCAAGTCCCTGCCCCTCCCAAGTCCCTGCCCCTCCAATGTCCCCAGTCCCCTCCCCAGTTCCTGCCTCTCCCATTTCCCCAGTCCCCTCCCCTACCAAGTCCCTGCCCCTCCCATGTCCCCAGTCCCCTCCCCAGTCCCTGCCACTCCCAAGTCCCTGCCCCTCCCATGTCCCCAATCCCCTCCGTAGTCCCTGCCCCTCCCATTTCTCCAGTCCCCTCCCCAGTCCCTGCCCCTCCCATTTCTCCAGTCCCCTCCCCAGTCCCTGCCCCTCCCAAGTCCCCACTCCCCACCCAAGTCCCTGCCCCTCCCAAGTCCCCAGTCCCCTCCCAAGTCCCTGTTCTCCCATGTCCCCAGTACCCTCCCAAGTCCCTGCCCCTCTCATGTGCCCAGTCCCGTCCCAAGTCCACACTCCCCTCCCCAGTCCCTGCCCCTCCCATGTCCCCAGTCCCCTCCCAAATCCCTGCCCCTCCTATGTCCCCAGTCCCCTCCCAAGTCCCCAGTCCCCTCCCAAGTCCCCGGCCCTCCCATGTCCCCAGTCCCCTCCCCACTACCTGCCCCTCCCAAGTCCCTGCCCCTCCCATGTCCCCAGTCCCCACCCAAGTCCCTCCCCCTCCCAAGTCCCCAGTCCCCTCCCCAGTCCCTGCCCCTTCCATGTCCCCAGTCCCGTCCCAAGTCCCTGTCCCTCCCAAGCCTTGCCCCTCCCAATTCCCCAGTCCCTTCCCCAGTCCCTGTCCCTCCCATGTCCCTGCCCCTCCCATGTCCCCAGTCCACTCCCCAGTCCCTGCCCCTCCCATGTCTCCAGTCCCCACCCAAGTCCCTGCCCCTCCCAACTCCCCAGTCCCCTCCCAAGTCCCTGCCCCTGGAAAGTCCCAATCCCCTCCCAAGTCCCTGCCCCTCCCAAGTCCCCAGTCCCCTCCCAAGTCCCCAATCCCCTCCCATGTCCCCAGTCCCCTCCCAAGTCCCTGCCCCTCCCATGTCCCCAGTCCCCTCCTAAGTCCCTGCCTCTCCCAAGTCCCCAGTCCCCTCCCCAGTCCCTGCCCCTCTCATCTCCCCAGTCCTCTCCTAAGTCCCTGCCCCTCCCAAGTCCCTGCCCCTCCCATGTCCCCAGACCCCTCCCCAGTCCCTACCACTCCCAACTCCCTGCCCCTCCCATGTCTCCCGTCCCCTCCCAATTCCCTGCCCCTCCCATTTCCCCAATCCCCTACCAAGTCCCTGCTCCTCCCATGTCCCCATTCCCCGCCCAAGTCCCTGCCCCTCCGAAGTCCCAAGTCCCCTCCCCAGTCCCTGCCCCTCCCATGTCCCCAGTCCCCTCCCCAGTCCCTGCCCCTCCCAAGTCCCTGCCCCTCCCATGTCCCCAGTCACCTCCAAAGTCCGTGCCCCTCCCATGTCCCCAGTCCCCTCCCAAGTCCCTGCCCCTCCCAAGTCCCTGCCCCTCCAATGTCCCCAGTCCCCTCCCCAGTTCCTGCCTCTCCTATTTCCCCAGTCCCCTCCCCTACCAAGTCCCTGCCCCTCCCATGTCCCCAGTCCCCTCCCCAGTCCCTGCCACTTCCAAGTCCCTGCCCCTCCCATGTCCCCAATCCCCTCCCTAGTCCCTGCCCCTCCCATTTCCAGAGTCCCCTCCCAAGACCCTGCCCCTCCCATTTCTCCAGTCCCCTCCCAAGTCCCTGCCCCTCCCAAGTCCCCAGTCCCCTCCCCAGTCCCTGCCCCTCTCATGTCCCGACTCCCCACCCAAGTCCCTGCCCCTCCCAAGTCCCCAGTCCCCTCCCAAGTCCCTGAACCTCCCATGTCCCCAGTCCCCTCCCCAGTCCCTGCCCCTCCCATGTCCCTGACCCTCCCTTGTCCACAGTCCCTTCCCCAGTCCCTGCCCCTCCCATGTCCCCAGTCCCCTCCCCAGTCCCTACCACTCCCAACTCCCTGCCCCTCCCATGTCTCCCGTCCCCTCCCAATTCCCTGCCCCTCCCATTTCCCCAATCCCCTACCAAGTCCCTGCCCCTCCCATGTCCCCAGTCCCCTCCCCAGTCCCTGCCACTCCCAAGTCCCTGCCCCTCTCATGTCCCCAGTCCCCTTCCCAATCCTTGCCCCTCCCATGGCCCTAGTCCCCTCCCAAGTCCCCAGTCCCCTCCCCAGTCCCTGACCCTCCCATGTCCCCAGTCCCCACCCAAGTCCCTGCCCCTCCCAAATCCCCAATCCCCTCCCAAGTCTCTGACCCTCCCTTGTCCCCAGTCCCCTCCCCAGTCCCAGCCACTACCAATTCTCTGCCCCTCCCATGTCCCCAGTCCCCTCCCCAGTCCCTGCCCCTCCCCAGTCCCTGCCCCTCCCATTTCCCCACTCCCCACCCCAGTCCCTGCCCCTGCCAAGTCCCTGCCCCGCCCAAGTCCCCAGTCCCCTCCCCAGTCCTTGCCCCTCCCATGTCTCCAGTCACCTCCCAAGTCCCTGCCCCTCCCATGTCCCCAGTCCCCTCCCCAGTCCCTGCCCCTCCCAAGTCCCTGCTCCTCCCATGTCCCCAGTCACCTCCAAAGTCCGTGCCCCTCCCATGTCCCCAGTCCCATCCCAAGTCCCTGCCCCTCCCAAGTCCCTGCCCCTCCAATGTCCCCAGTCCCCTCCCCAGTTCCTGCCTCTCCCATTTCCCCAGTCCTCTCCCCAGTCCCCTCCCCTCCCAAGTCCCTGCCCCTCCCATGTCCCCAGTCCCCTCCCCAGTCCCTGCCACTCCCAAGTCCCTGCCCCTCCCATGTCCCCAATCCCCTCCCTAGTCCCTGCCCCTCCCATTTCCACAGTCCCCTCCCAAGTCCCTGCCCCTCCCATTTCTCCAGTCCCCTCCCAAATCCCTGCCCCTCCCAAGTCCCCAGTCCCCTCCCCAGTCCCTGCCCCTCCAATGTCCCCAGTCCCCACCCAAGTCCCTGCCCCTCCCAAGTCCCCAGTCCCCTCCCAAGTCCCTGAAACTCCCATGTCCCCACTCCCCTCCCCAGTCCCTGCCCCTCCCATGTCCCTGAACCTCCCTTGTCCCCAGTCCCTTCTTCAGTCCCTGCCCCTCCCATGTCCCCAGTCCCCTCCCAAGTCCCTGCCCCTGGAAAGTCCCAATCCCCTCCCAAGTCCCTGCCCCTTCCATGTCTCCAGTTTCCTCCCCACTCCCTGCCACTCCCAAGTCCCTGCCCCTCCCACGTCCCCAATCCCCTCCCTAGTCCCTGCCCCTCCCATTTCCCCAGTCCCCTCCCAAGTCCGTGCCCCTCCCATGTCCCCAGTCCCCTCCCAAGTCCCCAGTCCCCTCCCAAGTCCCTGCCCCTCCCTTGTGCCCAGTCACCTCCCCAGTCCCTGCCCCTCCCATGTCCCCAGTCCCCACCCAAGTCCCCAGTCCCCTCCCAAGTCCCCAGTCCCCTCCCCAGTCCTTGCCACTCCCATGTCCCCAGTCACCTCCCAAGTCCCTGCCCCTCCCATGTCCCCAGTCCCCTCCACAGTCCCTGCCCCTCCCATTTCCCCAATCCCCTACCAAGTCCGTCCTCCTCCCATGTCCCCATTCCCCGCCCAAGTCCCTGCCCCTCCCAAGTCCCCAGTCCCCTCCCCAGTCCTTGCCCCTCCCATGTCCCCAGTCACCTCCAAAGTCCCTGCCCCTCCCATGTCCCCAGTCCCCTCCCAAGTCCATGCCCCTCCCAATTCCCTGCCCCTCCAATGTCCCCAGTCCCCTCCCCAGTCCCTGCCTCTCCCATTTCCCCAGTCCCCTCCCCAGTCCCCTCCCCTCCCAAGTCCCTGCCCCTCCCATGTCCCCAGTCCCCTCCCCAGTCCCTGCCACTCCCATGTCCCTGCCCCTCCCATGTCCCTAATCCCCTCCCAAGTCCCCAGTCCCCACCCCAGTCCCTGCCCCTCCCAAGTCCTTGCCCCTCCCAAGTCCCCAGTCCCCTCCCCAGTCCTTGCCCCTCCCATGTCTCCAGTCACCTCCCAAGTCCCTGCCCCTCCCATGTCCCCAGTCCCCTCCCCAGTCCCTGCCCCTCCCATTTCCCCAATCCCCTACCAAGTTCCTGCTCCTCCCATGTCCCCATTCCCCGCCCAAGTCCCTGCCCCTCCCAAGTCCCCAGTCCCCTCCCCAGTCCTTGCCCCTCCCATGTCCCCAGTCACCTCCAAAGTCCGTGCCCCTCCCATGTCCCCAGTCCCCTCCCAAGTCCCTGCCCCTCCCAAGTCCCTGCCCCTCCCATGTCCCCAGTCCCCTCCCCAGTCCCTGCCACTCCCAACTCCCTGCCCCTCCAATGTCCCCAGTCCCCTCCCCAGTCCCTGCCTCTCCTATTTCCCCAGTCCCCTCCCCAGTCCCCTCCCCTCCCAAGTCCCTACCCCTCCCATGTCCCCAGTCCCCTCCCCAGTCCCTGCCACTCCCATGTCCCTGCCCCTCCCATGTCCCCAGTCCACTCCCCAGTCCCTGCCCCTCCCATGTCCCCAGTCCCCACCCAAGTCCCTGCCCCTCCCAAGTCCCCAGTCCCCTCCCCAGTCCCTGCCTCTCCTAAGTCCCCAGTCCCCTCCCCACTCCCTGCCCCTCCCATGTCCCCAGTCCCCTCCTAAGTCCCTGCCCCTCCCAAGTCCCTGCCCCTCCCATGTCCCCAGTCCCCTCCCAAGTCCCTGCCCTTCCCAAGTCCCCAGTCCCCTCCCAAGTCCCTGCCACTCCCATGTCCCAAGTCCCCACCCAAGTCCCTGCCCCTCCCTAGTCCCCTCCCCAGTCCCTGCCCCACCCCAGTCCCTGCCACTCCCATGTCTCCAGTCCCCACCCAAGTCCCTGCCCCTCCCAACTCCCCAGTCCCCTCCCCAGTCCCTGCCCCTCCCATGTCCCCAGTCCCCTCCCAAGTCCCCAATCCCCTCCCATGTCCCCAGTCCCCTCCCAAGTCCCTGCCCCTCCCATGTCCCCAGTCCCCTCGTAAGTCCCTGCCTCTCCCAAGTCCCCAGTCCCCTCCCCAGTCCCTGCCCCTCCCATGTCCCCAGTCCCCTCCTAAGTCCCTGCCCCTCCCAAGTCCCTGCCCCTCCCATGTCCCCAGTCACTCCAAAGTCCGTGCCCCTCCCATGTCCCCAGTCCCCTCCCAAGTCCCTGCCCCTCCCAAGTCCCTGCCCCTCCCATTTCTCCAGTCCCCTCCCAAGTCCCTGCCCCTCCTAAGTCCCCAGTCCCCTCCCCAGTCCCTGCCCCTCCCAAGTCCCCACTCCCCACCCAAGTCCCTGCCCCTCCCAAGTCCCCAGTCCCCTCCCAAGTCCCTGTTCTCCCATGTCCCCAGTACCCTCCCAAGTCCCTGCCCCTCTCATGTGTCCAGTCCCGTCCCAAGTCCCCACTCCCCTCCCCAGTCCCTGCCCCTCCCATGTCCCCAGTCCCCTCCCAAATCCCTGCCCCTCCCATCTCCCCAGTCCCCTCCCAAGTCCCCAGTCCCCTCCCAAGTCCCCGGCCCTCCCATGTCCCCAGTCCCCTCCCCAGTCCCTACCACTCCCAACTCCCTGCCCCTCCCATGTCTCCCGTACCCTCCCAATTCACTGCCCCTCCCATTTCCCCAATCCCCTACCAAGTCCCTGCTCCTCCAATGTCCCCATTCCCCGCCCAAGTCCCTGCCCCTCCCAAGTCCCAAGTCCCCTCCCCAGTCCCTGCCCCTCCCATGTCCCCAGTCCCCTCCTCAGTCCCTGCCCCTCCCATGTCCCCAGTCACCTCCAAAGTCCGTGCCCCTCCCATGTCCCCAGTCCCCTCCCAAGTCCCTGCCCCTCCCAAGTCCCTGCCCCTCCAATGTCCCCAGTCCCCTCCCCAGTTCCTGCCTCTCCCATTTCCCCAGTCCCCTCCCCTACCAAGTCCCTGCCCCTCCCATGTCCCCAGTCCCCTCCCCAGTCCCTGCCACTCCCAAGTCCCTGCCCCTCCCATGTCCCCAATCCCCTCCGTAGTCCCTGCCCCTCCCATTTCTCCAGTCCCCTCCCCAGTCCCTGCCCCTCCCATTTCTCCAGTCCCCCTCCCCAGTCCCTGCCCCTCCCAAGTCCCCACTCCCCACCCAAGTCCCTGCCCCTCCCAAGTCCCCAGTCCCCTCCCAAGTCCCTGTTCTCCCATGTCCCCAGTACCCTCCCAAGTCCCTGCCCCTCTCATGTGCCCAGTCCCGTCCCAAGTCCACACTCCCCTCCCCAGTCCCTGCCCCTCCCATGTCCCCAGTCCCCTCCCAAATCCCTGCCCCTCCTATGTCCCCAGTCCCCTCCCAAGTCCCCAGTCCCCTCCCAAGTCCCCGGCCCTCCCATGTCCCCAGTCCCCTCCCCACTACCTGCCCCTCCCAAGTCCCTGCCCCTCCCATGTCCCCAGTCCCCACCCAAGTCCCTCCCCCTCCCAAGTCCCCAGTCCCCTCCCCAGTCCCTGCCCCTTCCATGTCCCCAGTCCCGTCCCAAGTCCCTGTCCCTCCCAAGCCTTGCCCCTCCCAATTCCCCAGTCCCTTCCCCAGTCCCTGTCCCTCCCATGTCCCTGCCCCGCCCATTTCCCCATTCCCCTCCTAAGTCCCTGCCCCTCCCAAGTCCCTGCCCCACCCATGTCCCCAATCCCCTCCCAAGTCCCTGCCCCTCCCAAGTCCCTGCCCCTCCCATGTCCCCAGTCCCCTCCCCAGTCCCTGCCACTCCCAACTCCCTGCCCGTCCAATGTCCCCAGTCCCCTCCCCAGTCCCTGCCTCTCCTATTTCCCCAGTCCCCTCCCCAGTCCCCTCCCCTCCCAAGTCCCTACCCCTCCCATGTCCCCAGTCCCCTCCCCAGTCCCTGCCACTCCCATGTCCCTGCCCCTCCCATGTCCCCAGTCCACTCCCCAGTCCCTGCCCCTCCCATGTCCCCAGTCCCCACCCAAGTCCCTGCCCCTCCCAAGTCCCCAGTCCCCTCCCCAGTCCCTGCCACTCCCATGTCCCAAGTCCCCACCCAAGTCCCTGCCCCTCCCAAGTCCCTGCCCCTCCCATGTCCCCAGTCCCCTCCCAAGTCCCTGCCCCTCCCAAGTCCCCAGTCCCCTCCCAAGTCCCTGCCACTCCCATGTCCCAAGTCCCCACCCAAGTCCCTGCCCCTCCCTAGTCCCCTCCCCAGTCCCTGCCCCACCCCAGTCCCTGCCACTCCCATGTCTCCAGTCCCCACCCAAGTCCCTGCCCCTCCCAACTCCCCAGTCCCTTCCCCAGTCCCTGCCCCTCCCATGTCCCCAGTCCCCTCCCAAGTCCCCAATCCCCTCCCATGTCCCCAGTCCCCTCCCAAGTCCCTGCCCCTCCCATGTCCCCAGTCCCCTCGTAAGTCCCTGCCTCTCCCAAGTCCCCAGTCCCCTCCCCAGTCCCTGCCCCTCCCATGTCCCCAGTCCCCTCCTAAGTCCCTGCCCCTCCCAAGTCCCTGCCCCTCCCATGTCCCCAGTCACTCCAAAGTCCGTGCCCCTCCCATGTCCCCAGTCCCCTCCCAAGTCCCTGCCCCTCCCAAGTCCCTGCCCCTCCCATTTCTCCAGTCCCCTCCCAAGTCCCTGCCCCTCCTAAGTCCCCAGTCCCCTCCCCAGTCCCTGCCCCTCCCAAGTCCCCACTCCCCACCCAAGTCCCTGCCCCTCCCAAGTCCCCAGTCCCCTCCCAAGTCCCTGTTCTCCCATGTCCCCAGTACCCTCCCAAGTCCCTGCCCCTCTCATGTGCCCCGTCCCGTCCCAAGTCAACACTCCCCTCCCCAGTCCCTGCCCCTCCCATGTCCCCAGTCCCCTCCCAAATCCCTGCCCCTCCTATGTCCCCAGTCCCCTCCCAAGTCCCCAGTCCCCTCCCAAGTCCCCGGCCCTCCCATGTCCCCAGTCCCCTCCCCACTACCTGCCCCTCCCAAGTCCCTGCCCCTCCCATGTCCCCAGTCCCCACCCAAGTCCCTCCCCCTCCCAAGTCCCCAGTCCCCTCCCCAGTCCCTGCCCCTTCCATGTCCCCAGTCCCCTCCCAAGTCCCTGTCCCTCCCAAGCCTTGCCCCTCCCAATTCCCCAGTCCCTTCCCCAGTCCCTGTCCCTCCCATGTCCCTGCCCCGCCCATTTCCCCATTCCCCTCCTAAGTCCCTGCCCCTCCCAAGTCCCTGCCCCACCCATGTCCCCAATCCCCTCCCAAGTCCCTGGCCCTCCCAAGTCCCCAGTCCCCTCCCATGTCCCCAGTCCCCTACCCAGTCCCTGCCCCTCCCAAGTCCCTGCCCCTCCCATATCCCCAGTCCCCTCCCACGTCCCCAGTCCCCTCCCAAGTCCTTGCCCCTCCCAAGTCCCTTCCCCTCCCATGTCCCCACTCCCCTACCCAGTTCCTGCCCCTCCCCAGTCCCTGCCCCTCCAATGTCCACAGTTCCCTCCCAAGTCCCTGCCACTCCCATGTCCCCTGTCCCCTCCCAAGTCCCTGCCCCTCCCAAGTCCCTGCCCCTCCCATGTCTCCAGTCCCCTCCCCAGTCCCTGCCCCTCCCAATTCCCTGCCCCTCCCATGTCTCCAGTCCCCTCCCATGTCCCCGGTCCCCTCCCAAGTCCCTGCCTCTCCCATGTCCCCAGTCCCCTCCCCAGTCCCTGCCCCTCCAAAGTCCCTAATCCCCTCCCAAGTCCCCAGTCCCCTCCCAAGTCCCTGTTCCTCCCAAGTCCTTCCCCTCCCAAGTCCCTGCCCCTCCAAAGTCCCTGCCCCTCCAATGTCCCCAGTCCCCTCCCATGTCCCCAGTCCCCTCCCAAGTCCCTGTTCTCCCATGTCCCCAGTACCCTCCCAAGTCCCTGTTCTCCCATGTCCCCAGTCCCCTCCCAAGTCCCTGGCCCTCCCATGTCCCCAGTCCCCTCCCAAGTCCCTGCCCCACCCAAGTCCCTGCCCCTCCCATGTCCCCAGTCCCCTGCCAAGTCCCTGCCCCTCCCATGTCCCCAGTCCCCTCCCCAGTCCCTGCCACTCCCAAGTCCCCAGTCCCCTCTCAAGTCCCTGCCCCTCCCATGTCCCCAGTCCCCTCCCAAGTCCCTGCCCCTCCCAAGTCCCCAGTCCCCTCCCCAGTCCCTGCCCCTCCAAAGTCCCCAATCCCCTCCCAAGTCCCCAGTCCCCTCCCCAGTCCTTGCCCCTCCCATGTCCCCAGTCCCCTCCCCAGTCCCTGCCACTCCAAAGTCCCTAATACCCTCCTAAGTAACCAAGTCCCCTCCCAAGTCCCAGTCCCTACCAAGTTCTTGCCCCTCCCCAGTCCCTGCCCCTCCCAAGTCCCTGCCCCTCCCAAGTCCTCAGCCCCTCCCAAGTCCTTGCCCGTCCCATGTCCCCAGTTCCCTCCCCTGTCCCTGCCCCTCCCAAGTCCCTGCCCCTCCCATGTCCCCAATCCCCTCCCAAGTCCCCGCCCCTCCCAAGTCCCCAGTCCCCTCCCATGTCCCCAGTCCCCTTCCCAGTCCCTGCCCCCCCCAAGTCCCTGCAATTCCTATGTCCCCAGTCCCCTCCCCAGTCCTTAGCCCTGGTACGTACCCAGTCCCCTCCCAAGTCCCTGCCCCTCCCATGTCCCCAGTCCCCTCCCCAGACCCTGCCCCTCCAAAGTCCCTAATCCCCTCCCATGTCCCCAGTCCTCTCCCAAGTCCGTGCCCCTACCAAGTCCTTGCCCCTCCCCAGTCCCTGCCCCTCCAAAGTCCCCAATCCCCTCCCAAGTCCCCAGTCCCCTCCCCAGACCCTGCCCCTCCAAAGTCCCTAATCCCCTCCCATGTCCCCAGTCCCCTCCCAAGTCCGTGCCGCTACCAAGTCCTTGCCCCTCCCCAGTCCCTGCCCCTCCAAAGTCCCCAATCCCCTCCCAAGTCCCCAGTCCCCTCCCCAGTCCTTGCCCCTCCCATGTCCCCAGTCCCCTCCCCAGACCCTGCCCCTGCAAAGTCCCTAATCCCCTCCCATGTCCCCAGTCCCCTCCCAAGTCCCTGTCCCTGTCAAGTCCTTGCCCCTACCAAGTCCCTGCCCCTCCCATGTCCCCAGTCCCCTCCCAAGTCCCTGCCCCTCCCATGTCCCCAGTCCACTCACAAGTCCCTGCCCCTCCCAAGTCCCCAGTCCCCTCCCAAGTCCATGTCCTTCCAAAGTCCTTGCCCCTCCCAAGTCCCTGCCCCTCCCAAGTCCCTGCCACTCCAACGTCCCCAGTCCCCTCCCATGTCCCCAGTTCCATCCCAAGTCCCTGTTCTCCCATGTCCCCAGTACCCTCCCAAGTCCCTGCCCCTGCCATGTCCCCAGTCCACTCACAAGTCCCTGCCCCTCCCATGTCCCCAGTCCCCTCCCAAGTCCCTGCCCCTCCCATGTCCCCAGTCCACTCACAAGTCCCTGCCCCTCCCAAGTACCCAGTCCCCTCCCAAGTCCCTGTCCTTCCCAAGTCCTTGCCCCTCCCAAGTCCCCAGTCCCCTCCCCAGTCCCTGCCCCTTCCATGTCCCCAGTCCCCTCCCAATTCCCTGCCCCTCCCATGTCCCCAGTCCCCTCCCCAGTCCCTGCCACTCCCAACTCCCTGCCCCTCCAATGTCCCCAGTCCCCTCCCCAGTCCGTGCCTCTCCCATTTCCCCAGTCCCCTCCCCAGTCCCCTCCCCTCCCAAGTCCCTACCCCTCCCATGTCCCCAGTCCCCTCCCCAGTCCCTGCCACTCCCATGTCCCTGCCCCTCCCATGTCCCCAGTCCACTCCCCAGTCCCTGCCTCTCCCATGTCCCCAGTCCCCACCCAAGTGCCTGCCCCTCCCAAGTCCCCAGTCCCCTCCCCAGTCCCTGCCTCTCCTAAGTCCCCAGTCCCCTCCCCACTCCCTGCCCCTCCCATGTCCCCAGTCCCCTCCCAAGTCCCTGCCCCTCCCAAGTCCCCAGTCCCCTCCCAAGTCCCTGCCACTCCCATGTCCCAAGTCCCCACCCAAGTCCCTGCCCCTCCCTAGTCCCCTCCCCAGTCCCTGCCCCACCCCAGTCCCTGCCACTCCCATGTCTCCAGTCCCCACCCAAGTCCCTGCCCCTCCCAACTCCCCAGTCCCCTCCCCAGTCCCTGCCCCTCCCATGTCCCCAGTCTCCTCCCAAGTCCCCAATCCCCTCCCATGTCCCCAGTCCCCTCCCAAGTCCCTGCCCCTCCCATGTCCCCAGTCCCCTCGTAAGTCCCTGCCTCTCCCAAGTCCCCAGTCCCCTCCCCAGTCCCTGCCCCTCCCATGTCCCCAGTCCCCTCCTAAGTCCCTGCCCCTCCCAAGTCCCTGCCCCTCCCATGTCCCCAGTCACTCCAAAGTCCGTGCCCCTCCCATGTCCCCAGTCCCCTCCCAAGTCCCTGCCCCTCCCAAGTCCCTGCCCCTCCCATTTCTCCAGTCCCCTCCCAAGTCCCTGCCCCTCCTAAGTCCCCAGTCCCCTCCCCAGTCCCTGCCCCTCCCAAGTCCCCACTCCCCACCCAAGTCCCTGCCCCTCCCAAGTCCCCAGTCCCCTCCCAAGTCCCTGTTCTCCCATGTCCCCAGTACCCTCCCAAGTCCCTGCCCCTCTCATGTGTCCAGTCCCGTCCCAAGTCCCCACTCCCCTCCCCAGTCCCTGCCCCTCCCATGTCCCCAGTCCCCTCCCAAACCCCTGCCCCTCCCATCTCCCCAGTCCCCTCCCAAGTCCCCAGTCCCCTCCCAAGTCCCTGTCCCTCCAAAGTCCCCAATCCCCTCCCAAGTCCCCAGTCCCCTCCCAAGTCCCCAGTCCCCTCCCAAGTCCCTGCCCCTCCCAAGTCCCTGCCCCTCCCATGTCTCCAGTCCCCTCCCCAGTCCCTGCCCCTCCCAATTCCCTGCCCCTCCCATGTCTCCAGTCCCCTCCCATGTCCCCGGTCCCCTCCCAAGTCCCTGCCCCACCCAAGTCCCTGGCCCTCCCATGTCCCCAGTCCCCTCCCAAGTCCCTGCCCCACCCAAGTCCCTGCCCCTCCCATGTCCCCAGTCCCCTGCCAAGTCCCTGCCCCTCCCATGTCCCCAGTCCCCTCCCCAGTCCCTGCCACTCCCAAGTCCCCAGTCCCCTCTCAAGTCCCTGCCCCTCCCATGTCCCCAGTCCCCTCCCAAGTCCCTGCCCCTCCCAAGTCCCCAGTCCCCTCCCCAGTCCCTGCCCCTCCAAAGTCCCCAATCCCCTCCCAAGTCCCCAGTCCCCTCCCCAGTCCTTGCCCCTCCCATGTCCCCAGTCCCCTCCCCAGTCCCTGCCACTCCAAATTCCCTAATACCCTCCTAAGTAACCAAGTCCCCTCCCAAGTCCCTGTCCCTCCCAAGTTCTTGCCCCTCCCCAGTCCCTGCCCCTCCCAAGTCCCTGCCCCTCCCAAGTCCTCAGCCCCTCCCAAGTCCTTGCCCCTCCCATGTCCCCAGTTCCCTCCCCTGTCCCTGCCCCTCCCAAGTCCCTGCCCCTCCCATGTCCCCAATCCCCTCCAAAGTTCCCGCCCCTCCCAAGTCCCCAGTCCCCTCCCATGTCCCCAGTCCCCTTCCCAGTCCCTGCCCCCCCCAAGTCCCTGCCCCTCCCATGTCCCCAGTCCACTCACAAGTCCCTGCCCCTCCCAAGTAGCCAGTCCCCTCCCAAGTCCCTGTCCTTCCCAAGTCCTTGCCCCTCCCATGTCCCCAGTCCCCTCCCAAGTCCCTGTCCCTCCCAAGCCTTGCCCCTCCCAATTCCCCAGTCCCTTCCCCAGTCCCTGCCACTCCCAAGTCCCTGCCCCTCCCCTGTCCCTGCCCCTCCCAAATCCCTGCCCCACTCATGTCCCCAATCCCCTCCCAAGTCCCTGCCCCTCCAAAGTCCCTGCCCCTCCCATGTCCCCAGTCCCCTCCCATGTCCCCAGTCCCCTCCCAAGTCCTTGCCCCTCCCAAGTCCCTTCCCCTCCCATGTCCCCAGTCCCCTCCCCAGTCCCTGCCCCTCCCATGTCCCCAGTCCCCTCCCAAATCCCTGCCCCTCCTATGTCCCGAGTCCCCTCCCAAGTCCCTGCCCCTCCCATGTCCCTAGTCACCTCCCCAGTCCCTGCACCCTCCAAAGTCCCCAATCCCTTCCCAAGTCCCCAATCCCCTCCCCAGTCCTTGCCCCTCCCATGTCCCCAGTCCCCTCCCCAGTCCCTGCCCCTCCAAAGTCCCTAATCCCCTCCCAAGTCACCAAGTCCCCTCCCAAGTCCCTGTCCCTCCCAAGTCCTTGCCCCTCCTATGTCCCCAGTCCCCTGCCCAGTCCTTAGCCCTCGGAAGTCCCCAGTCCCCTCCCAAGTCCCTGCCCCTCCCATGTCCCCAGTCCCCTCCCCAGTCCCTGCCCCTCCCAAGTCCCCAGTCCCCTCTCAACTCCCTGCCCCTACCATGTCCCCAGTCCCCTCCCAAGTCCCTGCCCCTCCCAAGTCCCCAGTCCCCTCCCCAGTCCCTGCCCCTCCAAAGTCCCCAATCCCCTCCCAAGTCCCCAGTCCCCTCCCCATTCCTTGCCCCTCCCATGTCCCCAGTCCCCTCCCAACTCCCTGTCCCTCCCAAGTCCTTGCCCCTCCCCAGTCCCTGCCCCTACCAAGTCCCTGCCCCTCCCATGTCCCCAGTCCCCTACCAAGTCCCTGCCCCTCCCATGTCCCCAGTCCACTCCCAAGTCCCTGCCCCTCCCAACTCCCCAGTCCCCTCCCACGTCCCTGTCCCTCCCAAGTCCTTGCCCCTCCCAAGTCCCTGCCCCTCCCAATTCCCTGCCCCTCCAATGTCCCCAGTCCCCTTCCATGTCCCCAGTTCCCTGCCAAGTCCCTGTTCTCCCATGTCCCCGTACTCTCCCAAGTACCTGCCCCTCCCATGAGCCCAGTACCGTCCCAAGTCCCCAGTCCCCTCCCCAGTCCCTGCCCCTTCCATGTCCCCAGTCCCCTCCCAAGTCCCTGTCCCTCCCAAGCCTTGCCCCTCCAAAATCCCCAGTCCCCTCCCCAGGCCTTACCCCGCCCATTTCCCCAGACCCCTCCCAAGTCCCTGCCCCTCCTATGTCCCCAGTCCCCTCCCAAGTCCCTGAACCTCCCATGTCCCCAGTCCCCTCCCAAGTCCCTGCCACTCCCAAGTCCCCAGTCCCCTCCCCAGTCACTGCCCCTCCGAAGTCCCCAATCCCCTCCCAAGTCCCCACTCCCCTCCCCAGTCCTTGCCCCTCCCATGTCCCCAGTTCCCTCCCCTGTCCCTGCCCCTCCCATGTCCCCAATCCCCTCCCAAGTCCTTGCCCCTCCCAAGTCCCTTTCCCTCCCATGTCCCCACTCCCCTATCCAGTCCCTGCCCCCCCCAAGTCCCCAGTCCCCTCCCAAATCCCTGCCTCTCCTAAGTCCCCAGTCCCCTCCCCAGTTCCTGCCCCTCCCATGTCCCCAGTCTCCTCCCAAGTCCCTGCCCCTCCCAAGTCCCCGTCCCTCCCATGTCCCCAGTCCCCTCCCATGTCCCCAGTCCCCGCCCAAGTCCTTGCCCCTCCCAAGTCCCTTTCCCTCCCATGTCCCCACTCCCCTATCCAGTCCCTGCCCCTCCCAAGTCCCTGACCCTCCCATGTCCCCTGTCCCCTTCCAAGTCCCTGCCCCTCCCAAGTCCCTGCCCCTCCCATGTCTCCAGTCCTTTCCCCAGTCCCTGCCCCTCCCATGTCCCCAGTCCCCTCCCCAGTCCCTGCCCCGCCCATTTCCCCAGACCCCTCCCAAGTCCCTGCACCTCCTATGTCCCCAGTCCCCTCCCCAGTCCTTACCCCTCGTAAGTCCCCAGTCCCCTCCCTAGTCCCTGCCCCTCCCATGTCCCCAGTCCCCTCCACAGTCCCTGCCTCTCCCATGTCCCCAGTCCCCTCTCAAGTCCCTGCCCCTCCAAAGTCCCCAATCCCCTCTCAAGTGCGCAGTCCCATCCCCAGTCCTTGCCCGTCCCATGTCCCCAGTCCCTGCCCCTGTAAAGTCCCTAATCCCCTCCCAAGTAACCAAGTCCCCTCCCAAGTCCCTGTCCCTCCCAAGTCCTTGCCCCTCCCCAGTCCCTGCCCCTACCAAGTCCCTGCCCCTCCAATGTCCCCAGTCCCCTCCCAAGTCCCTGTCCCTCCCAAGTCCTTGCCCTTCCCAGTCCCTGCCCCTACCAAGTCCCTGCCCCTCCCATGTCCCCAGTCCCCTCCCAAGTCCTTGCCCCTCCCATGACCACAGTCCCCTCCCATGTCCCCAGTCACCTCCCCAGTCCCTGCCACTCCCAAGTCCCTGCCCCTCCCATGTCCCCAGTTCCCTCCCCAGTCCCTGCCCCTCCCATGTCCCCAGTCCCCTGCGAAGTCCCCTGTCCCCTCCCAAGTCCCTGCATCTCCCATGTCTCCAGTCCCTCCCAAGTCCTTGCACCTTCGACGTCCCCAGTCCCCTCCTATGTCCCCAGTCCCCTCCCCAGTCGCAGCCCCTCCTATGTCGCCAGTCCCTGCCCCTCCCATGTCCCCTCTCAAGTCCCTGCCACTCCCATGTCCCCAGTCACCTCCCAAATCCTTGCCCCTCCCAAGTCCCCAGTCCCTTCCCCTCCAAGTCCATGCCCCTCCCAATTCCCTGCCCCTCCCAAGTCCCCAGTCCCCTCCCAAGTCTCTCCTCCTGCCAATTCCGCTACATAGTCCTCTCCCAAGTCCCCAGTCCACCCTCACTGCGTTCGGGTACGTGGCTTTCTCGTGGCTTGTCGCTGCTAATGACAGTTTGTGTTGCTGGCGGCTCTGGCTGGAGTGTTTTCTCTTTCATCATAGCATGCGATGGGATTGTGTTTAGGGAATGCTGGATCTAGAGAACGGTGTTGGGCTGAAATGTACTTCATGAGCTGAAGCCGTGCCAAGGGAAGCGTTGCTTTTAATGTGAGAAGCAAACTTGTTCTTTCTTGGAGAGTGAAGCCTGCGTACAGCAACCGTGCGCGCAGGCCTGCAGTGAGATGCGAGCGTTCCTGAGCGATACTTGACTAACGTTGTGGTAGTAAGCAGGGAAGCGTATCTCGGTCTCTAACGTGGGACCCGTCTGGTAAATCAGGTTACGTTCCAAGATGTCGTTAAGTCTTGTAGGAAGAAAATGAGGGAGGCGCAAGCCCAGCCGGAGCTCAAATTGGCCACTTCTGCGAAGGATAATAGGAAGTGTTTTCACAAATACGTTGATGGCAGAAGGAAGGGCAGCGACGACTTCGTCTCCTTATTGGATGTGAGGTGAAGCAGAGTAGCTGAAGGTGAGGAAAGGGCTGAGGCACTTAACGCCTTCTTTCCCTGCGTTTTCAACAGTAAGGCAGATTGTTCGCTGGACTGCTGCTGTTGTGAAAGGGTAGATGGGGGTCAGGGCGCGGTAGAGCCCCCCCCCCCCCCCCCCGCAGTCCGGGAGGCAGAAGTCAGAGAGCTGCTGAGCCACTTGCGTCCTCATAAATCTGTGGGGCCGGATGGGATCCATCCTAGGGCGATGAGAGAGCTGGCGAAGCTGCGTTGCCAGGCGTGTGCGCGTTAGAGCGTGAAACCTGCTGGTTTATAGCTGGGGCCTATCCGACTGGGAGGCGTTTCCCTGGCAAATGGCTTGCTGCAAGCCGGTTTCCTCGGCCTTCTTCTCTTGGCTGGGATCGCATCATCTGCGAGCCGCTCCAGCTTGGCCCGTCGGAATTCGGTGTGGACCGACTTGCGGCCTGACCAGTGCCGAGGAGAAGGGGATGATGACCTCTCTAGTCCTGCTGGCAACACTATTCCTGATGCAGGCCATTATATTACCACATTCCATCCTGTAACTAAGGATGCGACTTCCACTAGGGCTGTGAAAGCTGAAAGTGTGCATTTAGGCTTGAGAGGTGTAATACAAAGTAATTTACCGAGGGATGCAATAAACACACATGGAAAAAGCAATATACTTATGTACAATAACGCTTTGAATCTTGTGTCCCACTCCTCCTGCCAGGGTATTAAACCACTCAGCTAGCCAGGCATCCAGTAAATTGCTTCACATTTGATGCACCAAGTCATGGCTGGCTGATTTATCAGATATGTTTCACCAACACAAGACTTTGAAATTGAAGCAGAATATATTGAAAGGAAGCCACACGGAACATGAAAACTCGCAACATGGAAAGCAGTGTCTTGGGGCCAAGTTCAAAAATAGCCCAGAGAGAATGCGATTTATTTTAATGGGGTTTTTTTCTGTCACGTGTACATAATAAAAGAGAGAAAAAGACCCAAACTGAATCTTACCCAATACAAACTCTTTACCCTTAAGACCCTCTAAATTACGTCCACGTGAAACTTTCACTTGGAAAAGCAGCCCAGGCACAGCGTTACTTTTAAAACCTGCTCCACCAGCCAGATTTAGAGGAAAAGAGCAGCGAGAGGACTGTAGAGCGCAAAACGCTTCGACAAGCACGGCCGCCGTTAACCGGGCTGAGAACACACGCAACGCTTCTCATTTTATCATTAGAGGCAGGGATGGTTTTGTGTAGTTTTTTATTCTTGTTAATCCATAGGGGCACAAAGGATTTAAGCTCAATTTAAAAGAGATTTCCAGTGTAGGTCTAGCGATAGCTGTTAATGGACTTCCCAGAGCTAGTTTGTTTAAATTTGGTTTTGTTTGACAAGCAGTTAAACATAGTATCGTCCCAGAGGATGCTGGGGGAGGAGAGGAGGATTTCTGCCCTGGTTTGTCCTTTTGTGTTGGCTTTTTTTTAACTCCTGCTTAGAATTTGAAAATGTTTTGAGTACTGAAAATGTAAGAGATTGTAAAATCTAGTGCCTATTTATGTGAATCTACATTGCATTTTAATATTATTTTTTAGAGAATGTTTTAATTTGTGTGTTACCGTTCCAAATAGATTTATGTAGAAAATATTGAGTAAAAACCAATGAACAGTGAGCCCTTGCAGAGGAATTAAGGTTGTTCAGATGGGGTGAATTAATCTCCTCCAGAGATGCTGCTTTTTGTTCAAGTAAGCAAAATAGAAGCTGAATAATGCTCTTCTCCTCTAAGTTGTGTGCTGTTATGTGTTCCATAACTTCCATTATGGCATTTCCAATGGTGTGTTTTCACTTTAGGAACACAGATGATTTAACATGCACTTGTATCCAAATAGTTTCTGGTTTTCTGATAGTACTCTCGGGATAAAAATCTGAGTAGTTCCTTCATAGTTTTCAGCATTTCCATTTTATATATCTCATTACATGAAATTTCAGAGTGTGACGCAGAACAAAATTGCTGCAATTTTGCAGTAAGTACCATTCAGGCGTAATGTGGTCTTTAACAACCCTAGAAGTTGTCCCAAAATCGTCATGTGCGATTTGGCAGAGTAATAAAATTGGCCGTCTATTCTTTAAAGGTATTTAATGAAGGAGGATGAACTATTTTTCACCTTGTGCTGCAGTGAGGTTTTTTGCAAGTTAACACAGAGGCCACTGCTGGGCCCGTTTCACTTTACATCTCTGCTCGAGTTGCTGCGTATCATAAATCAGGTTGAAAACATCCTCCATTTGGCTCTGCCTCCTGTGATTCATTTCATGCTGGGAGTAACACGAGCAGTGGTACGATGGAGGGAATTTCAAGAGAAAATGGGGACTATTACACACACAAAACCCCTCGTGATGAAACACAAAGCTGTTTGGACTGATTCACAAGAATCATTTTTTCTGCAGCGCAAGCACTCAGAGGGCTGAGTGTGAAAGATAGAGAGAGGCTACTGAAACATCAACTCAGATATCGACGGTCAGCATCAGGGCAAGACTGAAATCCAAATTTACACCTATCTTAGAATTTCTTAGGTAGTTCAAAAAAACTGGAATTTTTAGGGGTTTGATTCTGGTTCTGATTTCAAGCCAGCTTCTGTAGTAAATAAACTGCCTATGGTAAAACTAGGAAATTAGGTTTTTAATTTCCTTCCAAATGTTTAGAGCGCTCCGAGTTTGATTTGTGGATATTAACATCTGTGACAGTACTTCTCTAAGGAATGAATTATTCCTGAATATCAGGTTGCAATGCACAGATCCGTAACCCGGTGTAAAGTGCTAGGTAAAGGGAGGAGACACATAAAGGTGATTTCTTAGCTGGCCCATAAACACAAATGTGGGAAGGCACAGAGCAGTCCTTCAACCTGTCTGCTTGCAGGCCTAGGTAAAGCTGTAGTTTCTTACCCCACATCTTACTCCCAGCTAATGTTTTGGGGGCTTTCAAAGGCAGTTGAAACTAGTTTTAAAAAAATCTCTGCATTGTCCCTAGGAGGTGTTGGTGCATAACTTGTGCGCTGAGCTCCCGCGAGTGAGTGCACAAAAGCAGTGGTTGCACCGTCCCAGGAGAACTTCCCTTGTGCTTTGCAGCAGTCGACAAGGCTGTAGAAGTATAACTCTCCCCTCTGTTCCTCCTTTAGTTCTGTGACAGCTGAAATCAATCTTTCCTTTTCAGCCAGTCCTTTGAGAAGCTCATAGAAATTAGATGAGCAAACAGGCAATGGCTATGTTTGGATTTGTATAGCTCCCAGTGCGTGGATTTCTCACCTTTCAACATATAACTGTGCAATTCCCAATATCTGGTTCGGTTTTGAAAGTAGTAGTAACCTAAGAATAAAAATGAGAAAACCAGTGCCTGTCTGGGCAATGCCTACTTGTTTGTTTTCTGGTTAAATATTTTAATCTCAATATGATTTTTATAAATGGGTACAGGAAGACTGAAGAATTGTAAACAGGAACCACGTACTACAAAATCTTAAATTATAGGGGGTTTTTTCCTTTTAAAACTGCTGCAGGTCTTATAAATTCCATAGAACTTCTTACTACTATTTAGCAATTCAGAACTATGTGTGTAGTAAGATGTACGAGAGATTATATTTGGGTAAGATTTACTTCTCGGCAACATTGTAGTTTCTTGGATTAACCAATCGCCGATGAGCTCGCTTGGGATACATATGCAAACCGAGTGCTCTGGTACCTGTCATAAAGCAGAATAAAACTACTATGTTACGCTCAGAAGCGCAAGTTTAGCAGCACCTAAACCCCTAATAACAGACTTTTACTTTAACATTGTCCTTTTTAATTGTCACATATTTAAGATGTTGGGCCAGACCTACACCCGTAGACATCTGTGTAGCTCCACTGAAGTTTATGAGGCTTACCTGTGATTCGTGGGATCTCAATGCGTGTGCGTGCCTGAGCTGGAAACGCAGTTCACTCCAAGAGCGGCTCAAGTTCCCTGTTTGTGAGGTTAGGACTGTGTTTTATGGGAGTGTCTGGAGCTTACTAATTATAAGTTGCAAGGCGGTTGGATGTTTTCCATTAATAAAACAATTCATCTATCTTGAGTTAAATGAACTCAAGTGCCAAAGCTTAAGGAATCCATTAATTCAGAGTAAAGATATTGCCATATTTAAGAGAACACCGGTAGCTTTTCTTTATACTTGTGCTCTTCATCTTCCTGCGTTAGCTACAAAAACTCTTATTCACACGCGTGGACGTGTTTTCAAAACTGTTCATTCATATTTCCTCAAATCCGCCTGTACCTTTACTTCGTACCTTGTCAGTTCAACAAGCATAGATATTTATTTTATTATCTTTAAATTCAGTTCTCCATGGAGTACAAAAAAAAAATCTCTTATTCTTCATTCTGAAAACTTAAAGAAAAATTCAATGTCTTTTGTACTTCAAGAAAGATAACTTTTATGTAACCTCCGTACGTGTAGGAAGCACGATGATTTGTTAGCTTTTGACAGGTCAAAAAAAGAAAGCATTAGTGCAACAATTTTGCAACAATTTTGACGTATTCTAACTTCAGCGTGCTTTTCAACTAATGAGATTTTTATCCCTTGGGAATATTACAGTATAATAAGGTCAGAAGAGACCTCTGAGATCGAGTCCAACCTGTGACCCAACCCACACCTACTCCTAATTGTGAACTACACCGTGGCACTAAGTGCCTCATCCAATCTCTCCTTAAACCCCTCCAGGGACAGTGACTCCACCACCTCCCCAGCCAGCGCATTCCGATGGCCAATCGCCCTTTCAGTCAAGAATTCTTTCCTAATGTCAAGCTTAAACCTCCCCTGGCAAAGCTTGAGACCGTGTCCTCTCGTTCTGTCACCGGGCACGCGAGAGAAGAGACCAACCCCTACCTGACTACAGCCTCCTTTCAGGCAGTCGTAGAGAGCAATAAGGTCTCCCCTGAGCCTCCTCTTCTCCAGGCTGAACAACCCCAGCTCCCTCAGTCGCTCCTCACAGGGCTTGTGCTCCAGCCCCTTCCCCATCCTCGTCGCTCTCCTCTGGACGCACTCCAGCATCTCGACATCTTTCTAAAACCGAGGGGCCCAGAACCAGATACTTAAGGTGCAGCCTGACCTGTGCAGAGTATAAGGGGATGACAATTTCTCTAGATGTACTGGCCACACTATTGCCGATGCAGGCCAATGAAAATCAAAATCACCAAGCTCGTTCAGGCAATTTCTCCTACTCCCGTTTCTCTCTGGTTTGTAGCAGGCTCTACAGCGGTCAGGTAACAGTGGAAAACCCTGAAATGTGTTTCCTCTGGTATCCAAGGGTTCCCAACGCTTCCTTTAGTTCTGTTAGAGAGCAAGGGCCTCGTTTATCCTTTATTTGTTTTCATGAATCTGGTGGGAGAGATCTAGTGCCCTGGATTTGCCCTGTTCCTACAAATGTCACTTCTTGTGCCTGCCCTTTTATTTTTGAGGGAGGAATTTCCTGTCCTAGGTTTTCTGATTCATCTATTACCCTTGTCATTTGCTCTCGAACAGATTCTTGCACGTTTCCCACTACTAAGATGTCATTGATATATCGGTAAATTGTTATTCCCAGATTTACCCCTGATTGGGCTAATGTTTTCGTAAGGGCATTATGAGCTATCCTAGGTGAATGTCGATAGCCTCGTGGTCGTCAGTTACCGGTATATCAGATGCCCTTAAATATAAGTGCAAACCGCTTTTCTCCTTGACCTGGAGAGGAAACGTAAAAAAAAAAAAAAAAAAAGTATTTTTACATCTACGACTGCCATCCGACTACGGTTTTGACTTTGAATCCGAGTAATCGTTTCAGTGATATTCAGGACAGCAGCTGTAAGAGCTCCGTGTTAGCATTCAGCTTCCTAGCTTCTACCGTTAGCCTCGAGGTCCCTTTGGGCTTTTCCACTGGCCAAACGGAGGAGTTACCGGGTGAATGCGTTCAGGATATTATTTTCTGGGATTCCACGAATGAGGTTACATCACTGATACCTGCTGATCTGGCTGTGGGTAAAGGCTAAAGTTTCAAGTTACAGACCGTGGAAGAGGGTATTACAATGGATGCTTCTAATTATCTACTTTGCGCCTGTGGTTTTGGAGGCCAATGAGCAAAACTCCATACGGTTCCACTAGGGAGTTTCCAGTACTGGCCCTTTGATAGACAGAACGCCAAAGTATTCATTTTGATTAAGTCCAAGACTAAAAATCATGCCACAGGAGCTCTAAAAACTCCAGGGAGTGTTATTTTAGTAACCATGGTGGGGCAGTCTTTTTTTTTTTGTTTTTACACCCTCTGTTCTAGGAAACTTAATAATTAGATTTCCTCATTTTAATTCTAATAAAGCTGTGGCGTGAGTTGTTACAACTGACATTTGGGTCCCAGTGTGCATTACAAATTCAAAAGGTAGTTGTCGTTCGCCCACCGGTAAAACTACAGCAGGTTCAAAAACGATCAGGTAACCATTGGATATTCATTACCTGGTCGCAAGGCTGCGTCAACAACTTTCCAGGGGTCTTTTGTTTTTTACCATAGCATCTTCTAACCGGATGACATCTCATTCGGTTGGTACCAGCAGTGGAGCGCTCAGGGAATGGGGGCCAAACCTTTTTGGCTCAGTAATGTCACTAATTGTTGCAAATTTGTTGTCGATACCCCATATAACAAGCTTTTTTGGGGATTCCTAACTCTAGCTCCCTTTTTCACAACTCATTTCCTTTGGAATCAAAGGTGGGTCTATCTGGGATCCTTCTTCCTCTGCTCTGATCCTTTTTTGCCCATTCACTGCTTTAGGATTAACGGATTCTCTAGGGTTTTGGTCTTGTAAGGTCCATGCCACCCGTCTCCCTTAACCGATTGTATCTCAGACTGTGTCCAGGTATAGAATTCACCCATCTAGGCTCGCCTGGTACTTAACTTGTCCTGAATGGAGGCTAAAAACGTATTTAGGCTGTCTTGTACTCCTCAAGTCGGTAAGGCGAATCGGTCAAAGCGCACAGGAGCCATAGCAGGAGATTCAGCTACTCTCCCTGCATTCTCTGTGGGCTGCGTGCACGCAGCCTTTTGTACAGAGGCTGTTAAATCTGAAAGCCCGGCAGTTACAATTGCCAAAGATTACCGTTTGCCTTATGGGTTTAATCCTGAAGGCCAACGTGTTACTTGTGCAGTTATAGAGCAATTCCAGTCATCTAGCACTAGGGCTGAAAGGACTCCCAGGCCATATTACCCCTCTGTCTCAGGTGAGTTTAGCACAACTCGGGCCCCTCCCAAAGATATTCACCCTAAATATTCTACTTGCAATTCTGAGGGCTGCCATGGATATTTCTCACGGATCTTGGTTCGTTGCACAGCAAAGTAGCCTGCAGGTGGTTACAGAATGGGTATTTTCAGGGCCTTTTTGTTTCTTCCATTTTAATTGGAGCTCAGCCGTTGAGCTTTTCCCTGATTCTCAAGGAGGCCGTTTGGGTCTAAAGTTCCTTTGATCCCACTAGAGTCCCAAATAATTGCAGTCCTATGTCTTGGGATAGCAACATCAGCTTTACTTCTGAATCCTCATATTATTTTTTCTGAGAGGCATTTAGGTTTACAGCAAACCTAGTTTTTCCTGGCATCATGTCTCTTAATACTCAGTGTCCATTAACCTCAATTTGTACTTCTCTGTCTCTTGTTTCACTTCTTCTTGTTATCACGGACCTGTTACCCCACGTCTGTTCTGCAGCATTGGTGGTGACTTATGGTCATCGAGGGCAGGGGGAGAGTGTAATCTTAGATATTAGTGTGTCTTTTATGCCCATGTAATTATTTTAAGCATTAGTATTATAGTACTATAATTTCATTAAAGTTGTAGCTTTAGTTTCCACTCTGCAAGCCTTTCTATTCTTGTTTTCATTTCCCCTTCACCTGAGGGTGGGGCACGGTGATTTTTGGGAACCTGGCTGTGTAGCTTTAGTTGCCAAAATTAGTCAAGTCAGAGATAAACTTTGATGATAGATATAGCTGTAGTAAATGAGCATATAGCCGTGTTTCTGGTAAGGGTCCGCCTCTCCACTCGATGTTGTCCTCGTAAATGCAAGGCAAATGAGAACTCCGCAGCTGGTCCTAGTTATGCCTTTGTAGGGTTTTCCACGCACCACTCCCAGGTGGTGGGCGGGGAGGCCCAGGGGTTTAAAAGCCTCAGGCCTTTCATCTGGGGTTCATTCAGTTTTTGGTCTCTCTCAAGATCAGTGTTCTCCTTTTCTTTGAGGTCATTGTAGCCTTTTGAGTAGGCTAAGTTGGTTTAGGTTTTTTGGTTTTTTTTTAGTTTAGAAAAGTAGAGGAGTTTTTTAGGTGCAAGAGTTTTGTGCTGAGTCAAGGTTAAGCAGCACATGTATTAGAAAATACAATTATTTTATGTAGGAGGTGTATGGGTTTTTTTAGGTCACTAATTTTATACTAGGTGTCCAGCCACGGTAAGATATGTTCATAGTTCATACTTTTTTTAGGTATTATATTATGTGCTTTCTGTTTGCTTGGATTTTTTGGCTATGGGGTAACCTGCTGCTGTTATTCAATATCTGTGGAACAACGTGTTGTTCATAGAGGCTTTATGCTTTGTAACAGGCACCCTTCAGATCGTAGGAATTGAAAGTCAGCTTACCCTGTCAGATTGTAGCAGGCACCGGATTCTTTAGGATAACAGAAGGTAAGAAGGACACTTAAACTATAGGGAAGGGATCGGAAGAGCAGTTTGTGAGAAAGGTCGCAGAAGGATTGGGAAGCACAAGTGCAGGACAGGAACTGTTAGGAAGGAGCGGGTATTTTTATTTGACATCTCTTGAATAGAAAAGGAATTTCTAACGCTCTGGTACTAGGATGCAGTTTAGATAAGGGAGGGGGGTTCATCGGTTTCTTGAGGACGGTTTTGGCCTCTGAAAGCCGAGTCAAGGGACGAGGCTGGGATGGGGCTTGGCAAAAGAGAGAAGAGTGGGAACGGCAGAGAGGAGTTCTAAAAGTAGCTTAGGGAAAAGAGCAACGTAGGAAGAGTCCCTGTTGGGTCGGTATAGGGAGCGGGGTTATTTCAGTATGATGTAATCAGGTGCGGGGCAGAGCAGTTCCAGCCTGTGTCTGTCGTTTGGCTGTTTGTCTGCTGTGTCTTAAAGCTTTCTTGGGTCTTTATTGTCTTTGCGATCAAAGGATGCTGCGTGTTCCTCAGGTAACATCCCCAGGGTCTCAGATGCTTGTAGTTATTGGCGCAGTGCCGGTTCTTTTTCTCTAATCGCATGGTTTAGTCTTAGTTTAGTTTTAGTTTACGGTCAACTATTATGGCAGTATTGCTGTCGGTGCCAGCACCCGTGCTCTCCAGTCATTCATCTTTGTGCATCGGGATGTCTTCTCTGTTTTATCTCAGTTTTAGATCTTGAAAATGGGCTACTTGTGCGTACCTCGGCTTGGTTTTGGCTGTTTCTTGTTTACAAGCCACGATGCTTACCTTTGGCCTTGTTATGCAGCCTGCTTACCTTACCCTCATGGACCTGTAGATCCTCTTGCCGGACCGTGCCTACAGTCTGGGAGTCGGTCTTATTGCTGAATTCTCTCATCATTTGAGTTGCACTGTTTAAAGTTCTGTGTAGCGTCAGTCTGTGTGTGTGCGGCTCGGCACTGCTCTGCCTGAGAATGTAGAATCAGGGCTAGGTGGAAGAGCGGTGAGAGTACGTAGTTACTAGGATGATATGCCGAGGCCGTTGAGCTGAAGTTGCTCAGTCTTCTCGGATCCAGTACATCTGCGGGGTCACAAGGGAAGTCATTTCAACAGTGTTGTATGGGAGTGTCTGGAGCTACGTGGGAGGGGCTGTCGAGCAGTAGGAAGGAGACTGACTCTCACAGGTGTGAAGACCCATATGTACAAGCCTTAAAGTATGGCTTTTTTTTCTATGGCTGGCTGTAGTTGGAATCTAGACAGAGTTCCTAAATGGGAGCGAGAGCACAGGAATTGTTCAGTTCTCGATCAGCTTCTGATCGATGTATTTGGTTTCGTTTTCAGATGCAAAGAGATGAGCCGGGCACCTAAGGGCGACAGCAGGGAGCGCAGCAATAAGAAGGTGACTTGGCCCACAGTATTGGAGGGAAGATGTGATTGGTGGCTGCGTGGGAGCTTGTAGGTTCAGGTTTTGTATTTTGAAGGAGCGAAGCCATGTGCAAAGAAGAACATTGACACCGGAGCCGACTCAAGCAAGCGACGGCGAGCGGTCGAAGTAGCAGTTTGCTCGGGAGTTGTGTTGCCTGTGAAGCTAGAAGCGTTTTATGATTTTTATGTATTACAGGTCACAGGCAAACCTCACCACGGCAGCACGAGGTGGTAGTGTCCCGGCAGACGAGCAATCAAAGCTACAGAGCAGGAGCTGGAGAATCCCCGTGGGCAGCGGGTGGTTTTCGGATACTGTCTAAACATGTGCCTTTTTCCTTTAATTGCAGTTGCCGCTCGCAGTCTCAGAGGTATGAAGTTTTGTGCTTCCAAGCGGTATGAGAAGAGGAGGAGGTTGTCAGCGAGATTGGTGTCTAAGAGCAAGGTCTTATCTCACAGCTCAGGTGAGCATTTATCTTTGTTTTTGCACATGATGTTTGGCCTGCCTGTGGAACAGGAGGAGTGTTGGGGATGGACCCAATAGTAGCGAGGAGGAGCGTGGTATTGACTTCTCACAAGTGCAGGAGTCGTTTAATTCGTCTTGTCAACTTAAAATGCCCCAGGTAATGACGGATGCAGTGTCAAACATGAGAGCAGGTTAGCACAATGCCACGGCAGTTTTGCAGAACAAGGTGTTGCGCAAGGCATCGGCATTGGCCAGCGCGATGCAGAAGGTCGCTGGTGTTTCCGTTGTCTCTGATTTTCTTGCAGATGGTGAAGAAGTCCCCGGTGAGGGCAAGATCCTCCCAGAGAGCTGACGGCGTTGAGCTTTTTCTGTCGGGAATGGCTTCAGACCTCCAGCTTTCTGAAAGCTAGGTTGAGGGAGCAGGGCTGGCCTGGGGATGGGAAGAAGGAAGAAGGTTGAGAATAGAAGGGAGGCGTTTTAAAGGTCCATAGTGAAGAGGGTAGTGCAGGAAGGGACCCCTTGGGGCAGATAGAGAGCGGATTGTTTTTCAGCCCGATGAAAGCACATGCCAGGCAGGGCAGTCCCAGCCTGTGGCTGTGTGGTTTACGTAGTCTGTCTGCTGAGCCTCGGACCTTTCTCGGGTCTCCATCTCCTCTTCTCTTTAAAGACGTGCAGGATGTTACTTGGGCACCATTTGTAGGGCCTTGAATGCCTGTAATCCATCAGTAAGGTGCCAATCGGGTACCGCTTTTCTTGTGTGGCAATCTTGGTGTGGATCGGCCGCATCTCTTGGAAGATTCCGATCAGTCTGCCTTTGCAGAGGTCTCGTAGCCTGTGTCAGCGTCTCTGACTAGTCATCCGCTTCCTCGGATGCCCGTTATGGGAATCTTTGTCTTCAGGCCTTTAAGCAAGGCTTCTTACAAACGCATCATCCCATTTGCGACTGCATCTGTCTGTACTGGCCCACAGTCTTCCACTTTCGCAGGGCTGCTGTAAATTGTTCCTAGCGGCCTCCTAGCTCTTGTTGCCCGATGGCGTCTCTCGTGCAGTAATTGTTCCTTTTGTCTCTGGTGGTTGTCGTAGGTCTTGTGCCCAGTGTCGGTATGTGCGTGTCTGTGTGGATGGACCTGCTCTGCCTTTAGCACAGAAGCAATAGTCAGTGGAAGAATAACGGTGTTGTACTATGGTTTTATATGTCTACAGTCTTAGAGTTTAAGGGCTGTTTGGTCCGTTACAGACCAAGTAGCTGTACATGTAGCAGATGGAGAGAGAAATTTCCTTGGGGTTATGTGGCTGCTGAAGGGTTGACCACAATTCCCTGGGAGAAGCCAATTTGAGTAATAGTAGAGCAGTTTATATCATTGGGGCCTTATAGCTGGTACGCTTGGGTGTTATTGTTTGATTTCAGTGGGGTTTGCCTATTTTTATGTCTGGCTGTAGTGTGAAATAGAAATGATGTTCTTAAATGGAAGGAAGATAGCTGGAATTGTTAAACCACACGGCATTGTGGTGACCTGTCTGATGTTTCTTCAGATCGAGAGGGAGGAGCTGCACACCAGAAGCTGAATACAGGAGAAGCGAGGAGAGCTTGGGAGCAAGGTGGGCTGGCTGCGGTGCAGGTGGGAATATGTGACTGGCACTTATATACAAGCTAATGTGTTTTTTTTATTGTTTACTGTGAAGGCTGCAGAGCCCTGAGCAAAGCAGAATGTGGAAATGTCAGCTGACTCGGGCAAGAAGAGCGATGGTGAGTTACCTGGAGTAGAGGTTATTGTTTAGGAGTCTTATAGTCCACTAAGTTACAAGGATCCTTTGGTGTTCATGTACTACAGGTGAGGCGGAAGCCTCAACCCGGCAGTGTGAGATGACGGAGGCCCGAGAGGCTGAATGGAAAGCTAATGGAGGAGAAGCTGGGGAATCACTGTGGGTGGCCTGTGCTTTTGTGTGCTACCTGAGCATTAATCTGTGGCTTAAATCGCAGGTGCTGCACAGCTCCAAGGGGCTCAGCTTCTTGCCTATGAGTGTTCTGGGAAGGTGACTAGGTTGGTGGTGGGTTGGTGTTGAAGAGGGAAACATTGTCTGCAACTTTGCCAAGCATTTACCTTCGATTTTGCAGGTGCCATATAGGCCACCTTCGGAAGGGAAGAGTGTTTGTGGTGAGCTGTGTAGTAGAGCGAAGGAGCGTGGGATTCATTTCCCACGTGCACAAGGGTAAATTCTATGTCTATTCTTCCCTCAGGCACCCTGGGTTGGGCAATGACAGCTGCAGTATCTGAGCAGGTGGGCGGAAGGCTATGGCAGTTTAGCAGAGCAAGTTGTCATCTGAGACATTGGCATTGGCCAGCGCGATGCAGACCAGCAGAGTTTGTGTTCTGTCTGGTTTTCTTGCAGACGGTGAAGAGGTCTCTCGTGAGGACAGGATCCTCTCAGACAGCTGATGCGTGTTGAGGTTTTCCTGTCAAGGATGGCTTCAGTCCTCTGACTCTCTGAGAGCTAAGTTGAGGGAATAGGGCTGGAATGCGGTTGGGAAGAGGAAAGAAAGTTGTGAATAGAAAGGAAGAGTTTAAAAGGTCTGTGGTGGAGGGGGCTGTGCAGGAAGGGTCCCTTCGGGCAGATGGATAGCAGACTGATTTTTCAGTCCAAATATAGCACGGGCAGGGCAGTCCCAGCCTGTGTCTGCTTTGTCGTGTGGTTTGTGTAGTCTGTCTGCTGTGTCTAGGACCTTCCTCGGATCTTGATCTCATCTGCTTTAAAGGCATGCAGCATGTGACTCAGCCACCATCGATAGCGTCTTCAATGCCTGTACTCATCAGTAGAGTGCCCACCGGGTGCCACTTTTCTTGCGTGGCAATCTTAAAGCGTGCATGCGTGTCTTCTCTTGGAAGTTTCTAGTCGGTGATCTTCTGCGGAGGCATTGTTGCCCAAGTAGGCATCCCTGCCAGTTATTCCATCATTGTCTTGGATGCCCCTTCTAGGACTCACTTCCATGCATCCTCTACATCTTTAGGCCATTAAGTGATGCTTCTTTCACGTGCATCCTCCCAGTTGCGGCCACATCTCCCTGTAACGGGACACGGTCTTCCACTTTTCTGTGGCTGCTGTAGATTCTTCCTTACAGACCCTTAGATCTCGTTGCCCGATGGCATCTCTGGAGTGGGATTGTTCTTACAGAGTTTTGTCTCTTGTTGTTGTTTCATTGGTCTCGTGTGCAGTGTCGGTCTGTCCGTGTCTGTGTGCGGCTGGAGCTGCTCTGCCCCAGGCATAGAAGGAATGGAATTGGCTAGAAGAATAAGAGTAAGATTCTATACCTTCTAAGTTGATAAACCCAGGCCTTGTAGGCAAAGGCTGTAGGGTCCGTTACAGAACCAGCAGCCGTACAATAAGCAGGTGGTGGGAGTATGTAGGGTTATTTAGATATAGAGAGGAGGAGCAAAGGTGTGTGTGATAAAGTGGTTGAGCGAGGAAAGGGGAACAGCTCAGATTCCAAGGCCGTTATCGCTGGTACGCATGGGGTATAGCATTTGGGTTGGGTTGGGTCTTTTTCTGCCTTGCCGTAGTGTATAACAGAGATGGTGTTCCCACATGGAAATGATATGCTCAAAGTTGTTAAGGTATCGCTGAGCATCAGGGAGACCTGTTTGTTGATGTGTTTTTCAGATGCAGAGGAAGGAGCTGCGCAGGAAGCGCTGACGATGGAGAGGTGGCTACGGTGCCATAGCAAGGTGGGTCGGCTGTGCTGTCGGTGTGAAGATGTGACTGGATAACTAAGTTTAGGTTGGGTTTTTTTCCTACTTTGAAGGTGCAGAGCAACGAGTGAAGTGGAATTCCGGTACCAGAGCTGACTCGGCCAAGGAGAGCAAGGGTGAGTTACCCGAAGCAGTGGCTATTGTTGAGGTGGTGGTATCGGTGAATACTAAAAGCATCCTTGCTGTTTGTATTGCAGGTGCTGTGCAAGACTCAACACGGCAGCATGAGACAACGGCGGCAGAGTGTGAGAGCAGTCAAGATAGCGGGCTGTGAAATAGGAATCTCTGAGGGCAGCCGATGCTTTTGGGTAGAATGTGAGCGTGTTGTAGTCTTTGATTTTTGCAGGTGCTGCACGGAGCCTCAGAGGGGCGACCCCACATGCCTGCAGTCGGTCTGAGAAGGTGAGCAGACTGTCATCCGAACAGGTGTCTAGAAGAAAAAAGGATGATATGGCAACTTAGTTGAGATTTACCTTTTGGTTTTGCAGGTACCATTTGGGCCGCCTTTGGAAGGGGAAGAACGCTTGAGGTGAGCCGGGTCACAGTGAGAATGAGCATGGGACTCATTTTTCATAAGCCCAATGGTAACTTTGTGTCTCGGTTACTTTAGGTGCCCCAGGTGACCATGGCTGCAGTGTCTGTTTGAGTCGGCACGGACCAGGTGAGCAGAAGCCCACGGCAGGTTTGTAGCGGGGCCGTGTCTCGTACAAGATGTTGGCACTGAGTAGCGTGAGGCTGTCTGTAAGCTCCGTTTTTGTTTTGTATTTGGTCCTCTTGCAAGTGGTGTAGAGGAGTGTGGTAACTGCAGATTAGTCCCAGACAGCCGATGCCATTTGAGCTTCTCCTGCCAGGGATTGTTTCAGGCCCTTGACCCTCTGAAAGCTAAGTCGAGGGACAGGGATGTGCTGGGTTGGGAAGAAATGAGCGGATGGGAAGGGCAGGGAGGGGTTTTAAAGGTACAGAGGAGAGGGCTGTGCAGGAGCTGTTCCCTTTGGGCAGGTTCAGGCAGAGGGGATTACTTCTCAGACCAAGGCTATCGCATGCCGGCAGGGCAGTTCCAGCCGGTGTCTGCCTTTTTGTGTGGTTCACGTAGTCTGTCTGTGTCTTGGATCTTTTGCAGATCTCAATGTACTCTTTGTGCTGTGGAAGGCCCATCTCGTGTGCTCCATGTGTCACCTCTTGGGTCTCAAATGCCCATTCTTATTGCCATTAGTGCTGTTCTGGCATGATAGTATTAAAGTGTGAATCTGTTTCATCTCTTCGAAGCTTCCAATCAGCCTGCATTTGCAGAGGCCTTGTATTCCACATGAGCATCTCTGAGCAGTCCTCTACTTCTTTGGATCCCCATTCTGGGAGTCTCTTCCATTCATCCTCAAGGTCTTCAGGCCCTTAAGAGAGGCTTCTTGCACGTGCATCCTCCCAGTTGCGGCTGCGTCTCTAATGGTCCACTGTCTTCTGCTTTACCAGTCCTGCCATAGAATCTTCACCGGGGCCCCTGAGGTCTAGTTGCCCGATGGTGTCTCTGGTACGGGAGTTGTTCTTACGGAGTCTCCTTTTGTCTCTGGTTGTTGTGTCACCAGTCTCGTGTACAGTGTCAGTCTGTGTGGTTGGAGCTGACCTGCCTGTAGCACAGGAGCGGTATTCAGCAGAAGAATAACTGTGTTGTCCTACAGGTCACATGTATTTTAGGTGCAGAGTTTGAAGTACAGGGCTGTTTCGGTCTGTTACAGGACACAAAGCTGTTTATGCAGGAGATGGAGAGAGTCCTCGCCTTGGGATTACGGAGCCGTAAGGAATGAGCTCGGCTGCTTGGGAGAAGCCATTTGAGCAACAGTAGATAGTGTAAATTCCTGGGGCGTAGTATTAGCTGTGTGTGGGTGTTGGGGTATGATTTCAGTGGGGTTTGTGCTGTATGGCTGTAGAGTGAAACAGACGATGTACCTAAATGGAAACACAATGTCTGGAATTGTTCAGCTGTCACACGGCATTGTGGCGATTTGTCTGATTGTTTCTTCAGATGGAGAGGGAGGAGCAGCACGCCAGTGGCTAATGATGGGAGAGTCGGGAAGAGCTTCCTGACAAGGTGTGCTGGCTGCGGTGCGGGTGGAAACTGGTGTGTGTGTAGGACCAGCTAACAGGTTCCTTTCTCTCCGCTTTGAAGGCGCAGAGCCCTGAGCAAAGCAGAACATGGACACTGCAGTCGAGTCAGGCCAGAAGAGCGATGGTGAGTTGCCTGAAGTAGCGGTTGTTGTTTAGGTGTCTAATAGTACAAAAGTTATAAGCATCCCATGCTCTTTGTGTTTTACAGGTGATGCACACGCCTCCACCCGGCAGGGTCATGTGATAGAGGCCGAGAGACTGAGCGGTACAGGTAAGGGAGGAGATGGGGATCCCTGTGGGCGGCTGTGCTTTCAGGCGCTACCTGAGCACTTACCTGTGGCTTTAATCGCAGGTGCTGCCTGGCTCTGAGGGGCCTAGCTTGGTGCCTACAAGTGTTCTGAGAAGGTGAGGAGGTTGTTGCTGGGTTGGTGTTGAAGAGCAAAATACTGTCCGGCAACGTTGCCTTGGATTTTGCAGGTGCCACCTTGGGAAGGGTGTTTGAGGTGAGCTGGGTAGTTGGGAGAAGGCGCGTGGGGTTCATTTCTCACCTGCACAACACTGAATTTTGTGTCTCCTGTCACTTCAGGTTCCCTAGGCGATGACAGCTGCAGTATCTGCTGTTCGACTCAGCTCGGAACAGCTGAGCAGAAGGTTGTGGTATTTTCACACACAGGTGCATGTTGGGCCAGGCAGCGGCATAGGCCAGCGCCATGCAGACGGTCGGCGGCGTCTTAGTTTCCCATTTGGTTTTCTTGCAGATGGTCAAGAGGTCCCCGGTGAGGGCCGGATCCTTCCAGACAGCTGTTGACATTAAGGTTTCCCATCGGGGACGGCTTCAGACCTCCGGCTCTCTGAAAGCTAAGTTGGGGGAGCAGGGCTGGGCCGGGGATGGGAAGCAGGTCGTGAATAGAAGGGAGGTGTTTTAAAGGTAGCGTAGGAGAGAAGGCCGTGCAGGAAGGGGTCCCCCTGGGGCAGGTAGAGAGAGGCTTGATTTTCACCCCAACGCTAGCTCGAGCCAGTCACGACAGTTCCAACGCGCGTCTGTGTCTTTGCGTGGTTTATGTAGTCTGTCTGCTGTGTCTCGGACCTTCCTCGGGTCTCGATCTCTTCTTTACTTGAAAGGCACGCAGGATGTGCCTCAGGCATCATCTATAGAGTCTCCAATGCCTGTTCTCCTCAGTATAGCACCAATCGGGCACCGCTTCTCTTGGGTGTCGATCTTAAAGCGCGTATCGGTTTCAACTCATGGAAGTTTCTGGTCGGTTATCTTTTGGGTAGCATCGCAGCCCACGTCAGCATCCCTGATGATCAGTATCTTGTCGTCTTGGATCCTCGTTCTGGACTCACTTCCGCGCATCCTCGATGTCTTTAGGCCTTAAAGCGAGGCTTCTTGCACGTGCATCTTCCTGTTGCGGCCGCATCTCTTTGTAACGGCCCACGGTCTCGTGCTTTTCCAGGGCTGCCGTAGCTACTTCTTTGCAGCCCCCTAAGTCTTGTTGCCCGACGGCATCTTTGGCGAGGGAGTCGTTCTTCTTACAGAGTTTCCTTCTGTCTCTTGTGTTGTCGGTCCATGTGTCGTGTCGGTCTGTGCGGTTGGAGCTGCTCTGCCTGTAGCACAGGAGCGGTGCTGTTGGTTCTACAATTTATATGTCTGTAGATTTAGAGTTTGAAGTGCAGGGCTGTTGGGTCCATTACAGAACACGGAGCCGTACGTGGAGTAGACGGAGAGGTGTCGCGTCCTTGCGGTGACGCAGCCGCAGAGGGGGTGACCGCAGCTGCCTGGGAGAAGCCACGAGAGGGATCGTAGAGCAGTTGATATTCTTGGAGTGTTCTATCTGATGTGCGTGGGTGTCGGGGTATGATTTCAGTGGGGTTTGCCTCTTGTTCTGTCTGTAGTGTGAAACAGACGATGTTCCTCAATGGAAACAAGGTGTCTGGAATTGTTCAGTTCTGAGGGTCAGGGTGATCTGTTTGCTGTTTTTTTTTTTTTTCTTTCTTTTCAGATGCAGAGGGACCAGCTGCATGCAGAAGGGTGATGATGCAGAGCTGGGCAGGTGTGTCCTGCCTGCATGCCAGACAGTGTTATGTAGTGGCATCCAACCAGTAAGCGTGTTATGTTGTGTGATGTCACGGCAGTGAGTGTTTGCATGCCATACCAGTGACAATCTTGTGTTATGTTACGGGTCATGTTCTGATATGTTATGCCATGCCAGCGGGCATGTTACGGGTCACGTTATGGGTTATGTTCTATGTTATGCCATGCCAGCGACCATGTTATGGGTCATGTACTGCTCTGTAATATCATGTCAGTGACCATGTTAAGAGTCATGTTATGGGTCACATTCATGCTATGTTACTCCATGCCACTGGGCATGTTATGGGTTATGTTCTATGTTAGGCCATGCCTGTGGGCATGTTGTGTTATGGGTCATTTTCTGCTCTGTTACACCATGCCAGTGAGCATGTTATGGGTTATATTATGGAGAATGTTCTGTGTTATGCCATGCCAGTGATGATGTTTATGTAATTGGTCCCATTGATGCTATGTTACACCATGCTAGGGATCATGTTATGGGTCTTGGCGGGACGGGGAGGTCTCTTCATTTTGCTTTGTTTCCTTTGATGTTGTAGGTGCAGTGGCGTTGTCTGTTTTTCATTTTTTTGTTATGCAGCCTGCTTACCTTACCCTCATGGACCTGTAGATCCTCTTGCCGGACCGTGCCTACAGTCTGGGAGTCGGTCTTATTGCTGAATTCTCTCATCATTTGAGTTGCACTGTTTAAAGTTCTGTGTAGCGTCAGTCTGTGTGTGTGCGGCTCGGCACTGCTCTGCCTGAGAATGTAGAATCAGGGCTAGGTGGAAGAGCGGTGAGAGTACGTAGTTACTAGGATGATATGCCGAGGCCGTTGAGCTGAAGTTGCTCAGTCTTCTCGGATCCAGTACATCTGCGGGGTCACAAGGGAAGTCATTTCAACAGTGTTGTATGGGAGTGTCTGGAGCTACGTGGGAGGGGCTGTCGAGCAGTAGGAAGGAGACTGACTCTCACAGGTGTGAAGACCCATATGTACAAGCCTTAAAGTATGGCTTTTTTTTCTATGGCTGGCTGTAGTTGGAATCTAGACAGAGTTCCTAAATGGGAGCGAGAGCACAGGAATTGTTCAGTTCTCGATCAGCTTCTGATCGATGTATTTGGTTTCGTTTTCAGATGCAAAGAGATGAGCCGGGCACCTAAGGGCGACAGCAGGGAGCGCAGCAATAAGAAGGTGACTTGGCCCACAGTATTGGAGGGAAGATGTGATTGGTGGCTGCGTGGGAGCTTGTAGGTTCAGGTTTTGTATTTTGAAGGAGCGAAGCCATGTGCAAAGAAGAACATTGACACCGGAGCCGACTCAAGCAAGCGACGGCGAGCGGTCGAAGTAGCAGTTTGCTCGGGAGTTGTGTTGCCTGTGAAGCTAGAAGCGTTTTATGATTTTTATGTATTACAGGTCACAGGCAAACCTCACCACGGCAGCACGAGGTGGTAGTGTCCCGGCAGACGAGCAATCAAAGCTACAGAGCAGGAGCTGGAGAATCCCCGTGGGCAGCGGGTGGTTTTCGGATACTGTCTAAACATGTGCCTTTTTCCTTTAATTGCAGTTGCCGCTCGCAGTCTCAGAGGTATGAAGTTTTGTGCTTCCAAGCGGTATGAGAAGAGGAGGAGGTTGTCAGCGAGATTGGTGTCTAAGAGCAAGGTCTTATCTCACAGCTCAGGTGAGCATTTATCTTTGTTTTTGCACATGATGTTTGGCCTGCCTGTGGAACAGGAGGAGTGTTGGGGATGGACCCAATAGTAGCGAGGAGGAGCGTGGTATTGACTTCTCACAAGTGCAGGAGTCGTTTAATTCGTCTTGTCAACTTAAAATGCCCCAGGTAATGACGGATGCAGTGTCAAACATGAGAGCAGGTTAGCACAATGCCACGGCAGTTTTGCAGAACAAGGTGTTGCGCAAGGCATCGGCATTGGCCAGCGCGATGCAGAAGGTCGCTGGTGTTTCCGTTGTCTCTGATTTTCTTGCAGATGGTGAAGAAGTCCCCGGTGAGGGCAAGATCCTCCCAGAGAGCTGACGGCGTTGAGCTTTTTCTGTCGGGAATGGCTTCAGACCTCCAGCTTTCTGAAAGCTAGGTTGAGGGAGCAGGGCTGGCCTGGGGATGGGAAGAAGGAAGAAGGTTGAGAATAGAAGGGAGGCGTTTTAAAGGTCCATAGTGAAGAGGGTAGTGCAGGAAGGGACCCCTTGGGGCAGATAGAGAGCGGATTGTTTTTCAGCCCGATGAAAGCACATGCCAGGCAGGGCAGTCCCAGCCTGTGGCTGTGTGGTTTACGTAGTCTGTCTGCTGAGCCTCGGACCTTTCTCGGGTCTCCATCTCCTCTTCTCTTTAAAGACGTGCAGGATGTTACTTGGGCACCATTTGTAGGGCCTTGAATGCCTGTAATCCATCAGTAAGGTGCCAATCGGGTACCGCTTTTCTTGTGTGGCAATCTTGGTGTGGATCGGCCGCATCTCTTGGAAGATTCCGATCAGTCTGCCTTTGCAGAGGTCTCGTAGCCTGTGTCAGCGTCTCTGACTAGTCATCCGCTTCCTCGGATGCCCGTTATGGGAATCTTTGTCTTCAGGCCTTTAAGCAAGGCTTCTTACAAACGCATCATCCCATTTGCGACTGCATCTGTCTGTACTGGCCCACAGTCTTCCACTTTCGCAGGGCTGCTGTAAATTGTTCCTAGCGGCCTCCTAGCTCTTGTTGCCCGATGGCGTCTCTCGTGCAGTAATTGTTCCTTTTGTCTCTGGTGGTTGTCGTAGGTCTTGTGCCCAGTGTCGGTATGTGCGTGTCTGTGTGGATGGACCTGCTCTGCCTTTAGCACAGAAGCAATAGTCAGTGGAAGAATAACGGTGTTGTACTATGGTTTTATATGTCTACAGTCTTAGAGTTTAAGGGCTGTTTGGTCCGTTACAGACCAAGTAGCTGTACATGTAGCAGATGGAGAGAGAAATTTCCTTGGGGTTATGTGGCTGCTGAAGGGTTGACCACAATTCCCTGGGAGAAGCCAATTTGAGTAATAGTAGAGCAGTTTATATCATTGGGGCCTTATAGCTGGTACGCTTGGGTGTTATTGTTTGATTTCAGTGGGGTTTGCCTATTTTTATGTCTGGCTGTAGTGTGAAATAGAAATGATGTTCTTAAATGGAAGGAAGATAGCTGGAATTGTTAAACCACACGGCATTGTGGTGACCTGTCTGATGTTTCTTCAGATCGAGAGGGAGGAGCTGCACACCAGAAGCTGAATACAGGAGAAGCGAGGAGAGCTTGGGAGCAAGGTGGGCTGGCTGCGGTGCAGGTGGGAATATGTGACTGGCACTTATATACAAGCTAATGTGTTTTTTTTATTGTTTACTGTGAAGGCTGCAGAGCCCTGAGCAAAGCAGAATGTGGAAATGTCAGCTGACTCGGGCAAGAAGAGCGATGGTGAGTTACCTGGAGTAGAGGTTATTGTTTAGGAGTCTTATAGTCCACTAAGTTACAAGGATCCTTTGGTGTTCATGTACTACAGGTGAGGCGGAAGCCTCAACCCGGCAGTGTGAGATGACGGAGGCCCGAGAGGCTGAATGGAAAGCTAATGGAGGAGAAGCTGGGGAATCACTGTGGGTGGCCTGTGCTTTTGTGTGCTACCTGAGCATTAATCTGTGGCTTAAATCGCAGGTGCTGCACAGCTCCAAGGGGCTCAGCTTCTTGCCTATGAGTGTTCTGGGAAGGTGACTAGGTTGGTGGTGGGTTGGTGTTGAAGAGGGAAACATTGTCTGCAACTTTGCCAAGCATTTACCTTCGATTTTGCAGGTGCCATATAGGCCACCTTCGGAAGGGAAGAGTGTTTGTGGTGAGCTGTGTAGTAGAGCGAAGGAGCGTGGGATTCATTTCCCACGTGCACAAGGGTAAATTCTATGTCTATTCTTCCCTCAGGCACCCTGGGTTGGGCAATGACAGCTGCAGTATCTGAGCAGGTGGGCGGAAGGCTATGGCAGTTTAGCAGAGCAAGTTGTCATCTGAGACATTGGCATTGGCCAGCGCGATGCAGACCAGCAGAGTTTGTGTTCTGTCTGGTTTTCTTGCAGACGGTGAAGAGGTCTCTCGTGAGGACAGGATCCTCTCAGACAGCTGATGCGTGTTGAGGTTTTCCTGTCAAGGATGGCTTCAGTCCTCTGACTCTCTGAGAGCTAAGTTGAGGGAATAGGGCTGGAATGCGGTTGGGAAGAGGAAAGAAAGTTGTGAATAGAAAGGAAGAGTTTAAAAGGTCTGTGGTGGAGGGGGCTGTGCAGGAAGGGTCCCTTCGGGCAGATGGATAGCAGACTGATTTTTCAGTCCAAATATAGCACGGGCAGGGCAGTCCCAGCCTGTGTCTGCTTTGTCGTGTGGTTTGTGTAGTCTGTCTGCTGTGTCTAGGACCTTCCTCGGATCTTGATCTCATCTGCTTTAAAGGCATGCAGCATGTGACTCAGCCACCATCGATAGCGTCTTCAATGCCTGTACTCATCAGTAGAGTGCCCACCGGGTGCCACTTTTCTTGCGTGGCAATCTTAAAGCGTGCATGCGTGTCTTCTCTTGGAAGTTTCTAGTCGGTGATCTTCTGCGGAGGCATTGTTGCCCAAGTAGGCATCCCTGCCAGTTATTCCATCATTGTCTTGGATGCCCCTTCTAGGACTCACTTCCATGCATCCTCTACATCTTTAGGCCATTAAGTGATGCTTCTTTCACGTGCATCCTCCCAGTTGCGGCCACATCTCCCTGTAACGGGACACGGTCTTCCACTTTTCTGTGGCTGCTGTAGATTCTTCCTTACAGACCCTTAGATCTCGTTGCCCGATGGCATCTCTGGAGTGGGATTGTTCTTACAGAGTTTTGTCTCTTGTTGTTGTTTCATTGGTCTCGTGTGCAGTGTCGGTCTGTCCGTGTCTGTGTGCGGCTGGAGCTGCTCTGCCCCAGGCATAGAAGGAATGGAATTGGCTAGAAGAATAAGAGTAAGATTCTATACCTTCTAAGTTGATAAACCCAGGCCTTGTAGGCAAAGGCTGTAGGGTCCGTTACAGAACCAGCAGCCGTACAATAAGCAGGTGGTGGGAGTATGTAGGGTTATTTAGATATAGAGAGGAGGAGCAAAGGTGTGTGTGATAAAGTGGTTGAGCGAGGAAAGGGGAACAGCTCAGATTCCAAGGCCGTTATCGCTGGTACGCATGGGGTATAGCATTTGGGTTGGGTTGGGTCTTTTTCTGCCTTGCCGTAGTGTATAACAGAGATGGTGTTCCCACATGGAAATGATATGCTCAAAGTTGTTAAGGTATCGCTGAGCATCAGGGAGACCTGTTTGTTGATGTGTTTTTCAGATGCAGAGGAAGGAGCTGCGCAGGAAGCGCTGACGATGGAGAGGTGGCTACGGTGCCATAGCAAGGTGGGTCGGCTGTGCTGTCGGTGTGAAGATGTGACTGGATAACTAAGTTTAGGTTGGGTTTTTTTCCTACTTTGAAGGTGCAGAGCAACGAGTGAAGTGGAATTCCGGTACCAGAGCTGACTCGGCCAAGGAGAGCAAGGGTGAGTTACCCGAAGCAGTGGCTATTGTTGAGGTGGTGGTATCGGTGAATACTAAAAGCATCCTTGCTGTTTGTATTGCAGGTGCTGTGCAAGACTCAACACGGCAGCATGAGACAACGGCGGCAGAGTGTGAGAGCAGTCAAGATAGCGGGCTGTGAAATAGGAATCTCTGAGGGCAGCCGATGCTTTTGGGTAGAATGTGAGCGTGTTGTAGTCTTTGATTTTTGCAGGTGCTGCACGGAGCCTCAGAGGGGCGACCCCACATGCCTGCAGTCGGTCTGAGAAGGTGAGCAGACTGTCATCCGAACAGGTGTCTAGAAGAAAAAAGGATGATATGGCAACTTAGTTGAGATTTACCTTTTGGTTTTGCAGGTACCATTTGGGCCGCCTTTGGAAGGGGAAGAACGCTTGAGGTGAGCCGGGTCACAGTGAGAATGAGCATGGGACTCATTTTTCATAAGCCCAATGGTAACTTTGTGTCTCGGTTACTTTAGGTGCCCCAGGTGACCATGGCTGCAGTGTCTGTTTGAGTCGGCACGGACCAGGTGAGCAGAAGCCCACGGCAGGTTTGTAGCGGGGCCGTGTCTCGTACAAGATGTTGGCACTGAGTAGCGTGAGGCTGTCTGTAAGCTCCGTTTTTGTTTTGTATTTGGTCCTCTTGCAAGTGGTGTAGAGGAGTGTGGTAACTGCAGATTAGTCCCAGACAGCCGATGCCATTTGAGCTTCTCCTGCCAGGGATTGTTTCAGGCCCTTGACCCTCTGAAAGCTAAGTCGAGGGACAGGGATGTGCTGGGTTGGGAAGAAATGAGCGGATGGGAAGGGCAGGGAGGGGTTTTAAAGGTACAGAGGAGAGGGCTGTGCAGGAGCTGTTCCCTTTGGGCAGGTTCAGGCAGAGGGGATTACTTCTCAGACCAAGGCTATCGCATGCCGGCAGGGCAGTTCCAGCCGGTGTCTGCCTTTTTGTGTGGTTCACGTAGTCTGTCTGTGTCTTGGATCTTTTGCAGATCTCAATGTACTCTTTGTGCTGTGGAAGGCCCATCTCGTGTGCTCCATGTGTCACCTCTTGGGTCTCAAATGCCCATTCTTATTGCCATTAGTGCTGTTCTGGCATGATAGTATTAAAGTGTGAATCTGTTTCATCTCTTCGAAGCTTCCAATCAGCCTGCATTTGCAGAGGCCTTGTATTCCACATGAGCATCTCTGAGCAGTCCTCTACTTCTTTGGATCCCCATTCTGGGAGTCTCTTCCATTCATCCTCAAGGTCTTCAGGCCCTTAAGAGAGGCTTCTTGCACGTGCATCCTCCCAGTTGCGGCTGCGTCTCTAATGGTCCACTGTCTTCTGCTTTACCAGTCCTGCCATAGAATCTTCACCGGGGCCCCTGAGGTCTAGTTGCCCGATGGTGTCTCTGGTACGGGAGTTGTTCTTACGGAGTCTCCTTTTGTCTCTGGTTGTTGTGTCACCAGTCTCGTGTACAGTGTCAGTCTGTGTGGTTGGAGCTGACCTGCCTGTAGCACAGGAGCGGTATTCAGCAGAAGAATAACTGTGTTGTCCTACAGGTCACATGTATTTTAGGTGCAGAGTTTGAAGTACAGGGCTGTTTCGGTCTGTTACAGGACACAAAGCTGTTTATGCAGGAGATGGAGAGAGTCCTCGCCTTGGGATTACGGAGCCGTAAGGAATGAGCTCGGCTGCTTGGGAGAAGCCATTTGAGCAACAGTAGATAGTGTAAATTCCTGGGGCGTAGTATTAGCTGTGTGTGGGTGTTGGGGTATGATTTCAGTGGGGTTTGTGCTGTATGGCTGTAGAGTGAAACAGACGATGTACCTAAATGGAAACACAATGTCTGGAATTGTTCAGCTGTCACACGGCATTGTGGCGATTTGTCTGATTGTTTCTTCAGATGGAGAGGGAGGAGCAGCACGCCAGTGGCTAATGATGGGAGAGTCGGGAAGAGCTTCCTGACAAGGTGTGCTGGCTGCGGTGCGGGTGGAAACTGGTGTGTGTGTAGGACCAGCTAACAGGTTCCTTTCTCTCCGCTTTGAAGGCGCAGAGCCCTGAGCAAAGCAGAACATGGACACTGCAGTCGAGTCAGGCCAGAAGAGCGATGGTGAGTTGCCTGAAGTAGCGGTTGTTGTTTAGGTGTCTAATAGTACAAAAGTTATAAGCATCCCATGCTCTTTGTGTTTTACAGGTGATGCACACGCCTCCACCCGGCAGGGTCATGTGATAGAGGCCGAGAGACTGAGCGGTACAGGTAAGGGAGGAGATGGGGATCCCTGTGGGCGGCTGTGCTTTCAGGCGCTACCTGAGCACTTACCTGTGGCTTTAATCGCAGGTGCTGCCTGGCTCTGAGGGGCCTAGCTTGGTGCCTACAAGTGTTCTGAGAAGGTGAGGAGGTTGTTGCTGGGTTGGTGTTGAAGAGCAAAATACTGTCCGGCAACGTTGCCTTGGATTTTGCAGGTGCCACCTTGGGAAGGGTGTTTGAGGTGAGCTGGGTAGTTGGGAGAAGGCGCGTGGGGTTCATTTCTCACCTGCACAACACTGAATTTTGTGTCTCCTGTCACTTCAGGTTCCCTAGGCGATGACAGCTGCAGTATCTGCTGTTCGACTCAGCTCGGAACAGCTGAGCAGAAGGTTGTGGTATTTTCACACACAGGTGCATGTTGGGCCAGGCAGCGGCATAGGCCAGCGCCATGCAGACGGTCGGCGGCGTCTTAGTTTCCCATTTGGTTTTCTTGCAGATGGTCAAGAGGTCCCCGGTGAGGGCCGGATCCTTCCAGACAGCTGTTGACATTAAGGTTTCCCATCGGGGACGGCTTCAGACCTCCGGCTCTCTGAAAGCTAAGTTGGGGGAGCAGGGCTGGGCCGGGGATGGGAAGCAGGTCGTGAATAGAAGGGAGGTGTTTTAAAGGTAGCGTAGGAGAGAAGGCCGTGCAGGAAGGGGTCCCCCTGGGGCAGGTAGAGAGAGGCTTGATTTTCACCCCAACGCTAGCTCGAGCCAGTCACGACAGTTCCAACGCGCGTCTGTGTCTTTGCGTGGTTTATGTAGTCTGTCTGCTGTGTCTCGGACCTTCCTCGGGTCTCGATCTCTTCTTTACTTGAAAGGCACGCAGGATGTGCCTCAGGCATCATCTATAGAGTCTCCAATGCCTGTTCTCCTCAGTATAGCACCAATCGGGCACCGCTTCTCTTGGGTGTCGATCTTAAAGCGCGTATCGGTTTCAACTCATGGAAGTTTCTGGTCGGTTATCTTTTGGGTAGCATCGCAGCCCACGTCAGCATCCCTGATGATCAGTATCTTGTCGTCTTGGATCCTCGTTCTGGACTCACTTCCGCGCATCCTCGATGTCTTTAGGCCTTAAAGCGAGGCTTCTTGCACGTGCATCTTCCTGTTGCGGCCGCATCTCTTTGTAACGGCCCACGGTCTCGTGCTTTTCCAGGGCTGCCGTAGCTACTTCTTTGCAGCCCCCTAAGTCTTGTTGCCCGACGGCATCTTTGGCGAGGGAGTCGTTCTTCTTACAGAGTTTCCTTCTGTCTCTTGTGTTGTCGGTCCATGTGTCGTGTCGGTCTGTGCGGTTGGAGCTGCTCTGCCTGTAGCACAGGAGCGGTGCTGTTGGTTCTACAATTTATATGTCTGTAGATTTAGAGTTTGAAGTGCAGGGCTGTTGGGTCCATTACAGAACACGGAGCCGTACGTGGAGTAGACGGAGAGGTGTCGCGTCCTTGCGGTGACGCAGCCGCAGAGGGGGTGACCGCAGCTGCCTGGGAGAAGCCACGAGAGGGATCGTAGAGCAGTTGATATTCTTGGAGTGTTCTATCTGATGTGCGTGGGTGTCGGGGTATGATTTCAGTGGGGTTTGCCTCTTGTTCTGTCTGTAGTGTGAAACAGACGATGTTCCTCAATGGAAACAAGGTGTCTGGAATTGTTCAGTTCTGAGGGTCAGGGTGATCTGTTTGCTGTTTTTTTTTTTTTTCTTTCTTTTCAGATGCAGAGGGACCAGCTGCATGCAGAAGGGTGATGATGCAGAGCTGGGCAGGTGTGTCCTGCCTGCATGCCAGACAGTGTTATGTAGTGGCATCCAACCAGTAAGCGTGTTATGTTGTGTGATGTCACGGCAGTGAGTGTTTGCATGCCATACCAGTGACAATCTTGTGTTATGTTACGGGTCATGTTCTGATATGTTATGCCATGCCAGCGGGCATGTTACGGGTCACGTTATGGGTTATGTTCTATGTTATGCCATGCCAGCGACCATGTTATGGGTCATGTACTGCTCTGTAATATCATGTCAGTGACCATGTTAAGAGTCATGTTATGGGTCACATTCATGCTATGTTACTCCATGCCACTGGGCATGTTATGGGTTATGTTCTATGTTAGGCCATGCCTGTGGGCATGTTGTGTTATGGGTCATTTTCTGCTCTGTTACACCATGCCAGTGAGCATGTTATGGGTTATATTATGGAGAATGTTCTGTGTTATGCCATGCCAGTGATGATGTTTATGTAATTGGTCCCATTGATGCTATGTTACACCATGCTAGGGATCATGTTATGGGTCTTGGCGGGACGGGGAGGTCTCTTCATTTTGCTTTGTTTCCTTTGATGTTGTAGGTGCAGTGGCGTTGTCTGTTTTTCAAGCATCAAAAAAATATTTAGAAAAAAATAAACAAACAGGTTAGGGGATTAGTGTTTTCCCTGCCGGACTTCCCCCGCCCCCGGCCGGTTCGCGAGGTGATGTTCATCACCAAGGGTCGGATGCAGGCTGAGCCAGGCTGGGCGTTTTGCAGGCAGGGTCAATTTTTGTAGGACTCGAGGTCACTGTTAAGGAGGAGCCGTGTGGGTGGGTATGTGGGCTTAGAGTGAGGATTGCTCTTGAGCGGTGGGGATTTGCTTGGGGGGGGGGGGCTGTGAGTGGGGGTGTTGAGGTTGGGGGGGGTTGATGCACTAATGGTTTAGCTTTTCAGGTCATTTTTAAATATTAAAATAGAATAAAAAAACCCCAGTC
>JAUMJM010000338.1:70000-73686 GCA_033558235.1 Neomorphus geoffroyi
TTAGGGTTAGGGTTAGGGTTAGGGTTAGGGTTAGGGTTAGGGTTAGGGTTAGGGTTAGGGTTAGGGTTAGGGTTAGGGTTAGGGTTAGGGTTAGGGTTAGGGTTAGGGTTAGGGTTAGGGTTAGGGTTAGGGTTAGGGTTAGGGTTAGGGTTAGGGTTAGGGTTAGGGTTAGGGTTAGGGTTAGGGTTAGGGTTAGGGTTAGGGTTAGGGTTAGGGTTAGGGTTAGGGTTAGGGTTAGGGTTAGGGTTAGGGTTAGGGTTAGGGTTAGGGTTAGGGTTAGGGTTAGGGTTAGGGTTAGGGTTAGGGTTAGGGTTAGGGTTAGGGTTAGGGTTAGGGTTAGGGTTAGGGTTAGGGTTAGGGTTAGGGTTAGGGTTAGGGTTAGGGTTAGGGTTAGGGTTAGGGTTAGGGTTAGGGTTAGGGTTAGGGTTAGGGTTAGGGTTAGGGTTAGGGTTAGGGTTAGGGTTAGGGTTAGGGTTAGGGTTAGGGTTAGGGTTAGGGTTAGGGTTAGGGTTAGGGTTAGGGTTAGGGTTAGGGTTAGGGTTAGGGTTAGGGTTAGGGTTAGGGTTAGGGTTAGGGTTAGGGTTAGGGTTAGGGTTAGGGTTAGGGTTAGGGTTAGGGTTAGGGTTAGGGTTAGGGTTAGGGTTAGGGTTAGGGTAGGGTTAGGGTTAGGGTTAGGGTTAGGGTTAGGGTTAGGGTTAGGGTTAGGGTTAGGGTTAGGGTTAGGGTTAGGGTTAGGGTTAGGGTTAGGGTTAGGGTTAGGGTTAGGGTTAGGGTTAGGGTTAGGGTTAGGGTTAGGGTTAGGGTTAGGGTTAGGGTTAGGGTTAGGGTTAGGGTTAGGGTTAGGGTTAGGGTTAGGGTTAGGGTTAGGGTTAGGGTTAGGGTTAGGGTTAGGGTTAGGGTTAGGGTTAGGGTTAGGGTTAGGGTTAGGGTTAGGGTTAGGGTTAGGGTTAGGGTTAGGGTTAGGGTTAGGGTTAGGGTTAGGGTTAGGGTTAGGGTTAGGGTTAGGGTTAGGGTTAGGGTTAGGGTTAGGGTTAGGGTTAGGGTTAGGGTTAGGGTTAGGGTTAGGGTTAGGGTTAGGGTTAGGGTTAGGGTTAGGGTTAGGGTTAGGGTTAGGGTTAGGGTTAGGGTTAGGGTTAGGGTTAGGGTTAGGGTTAGGGTTAGGGTTAGGGTTAGGGTTAGGGTTAGGGTTAGGGTTAGGGTTAGGGTTAGGGTTAGGGTTAGGGTTAGGGTTAGGGTTAGGGTTAGGGTTAGGGTTAGGGTTAGGGTTAGGGTTAGGGTTAGGGTTAGGGTTAGGGTTAGGGTTAGGGTTAGGGTTAGGGTTAGGGTTAGGGTTAGGGTTAGGGTTAGGGTTAGGGTTAGGGTTAGGGTTAGGGTTAGGGTTAGGGTTAGGGTTAGGGTTAGGGTTAGGGTTAGGGTTAGGGTTAGGGTTAGGGTTAGGGTTAGGGTTAGGGTTAGGGTTAGGGTTAGGGTTAGGGTTAGGGTTAGGGTTAGGGTTAGGGTTAGGGTTAGGGTTAGGGTTAGGGTTAGGGTTAGGGTTAGGGTTAGGGTTAGGGTTAGGGTTAGGGTTAGGGTTAGGGTTAGGGTTAGGGTTAGGGTTAGGGTTAGGGTTAGGGTTAGGGTTAGGGTTAGGGTTAGGGTTAGGGTTAGGGTTAGGGTTAGGGTTAGGGTTAGGGTTAGGGTTAGGGTTAGGGTTAGGGTTAGGGTTAGGGTTAGGGTTAGGGTTAGGGTTAGGGTTAGGGTTAGGGTTAGGGTTAGGGTTAGGGTTAGGGTTAGGGTTAGGGTTAGGGTTAGGGTTAGGGTTAGGGTTAGGGTTAGGGTTAGGGTTAGGGTTAGGGTTAGGGTTAGGGTTAGGGTTAGGGTTAGGGTTAGGGTTAGGGTTAGGGTTAGGGTTAGGGTTAGGGTTAGGGTTAGGGTTAGGGTTAGGGTTAGGGTTAGGGTTAGGGTTAGGGTTAGGGTTAGGGTTAGGGTTAGGGTTAGGGTTAGGGTTAGGGTTAGGGTTAGGGTTAGGGTTAGGGTTAGGGTTAGGGTTAGGGTTAGGGTTAGGGTTAGGGTTAGGGTTAGGGTTAGGGTTAGGGTTAGGGTTAGGGTTAGGGTTAGGGTTAGGGTTAGGGTTAGGGTTAGGGTTAGGGTTAGGGTTAGGGTTAGGGTTAGGGTTAGGGTTAGGGTTAGGGTTAGGGTTAGGGTTAGGGTTAGGGTTAGGGTTAGGGTTAGGGTTAGGGTTAGGGTTAGGGTTAGGGTTAGGGTTAGGGTTAGGGTTAGGGTTAGGGTTAGGGTTAGGGTTAGGGTTAGGGTTAGGGTTAGGGTTAGGGTTAGGGTTAGGGTTAGGGTTAGGGTTAGGGTTAGGTTAGGGTTAGGGTTAGGGTTAGGGTTAGGGTTAGGGTTAGGGTTAGGGTTAGGGTTAGGGTTAGGGTTAGGGTTAGGGTTAGGGTTAGGGTTAGGGTTAGGGTTAGGGTTAGGGTTAGGGTTAGGGTTAGGGTTAGGGTTAGGGTTAGGGTTAGGGTTAGGGTTAGGGTTAGGGTTAGGGTTAGGGTTAGGGTTAGGGTTAGGGTTAGGGTTAGGGTTAGGGTTAGGGTTAGGGTTAGGGTTAGGGTTAGGGTTAGGGTTAGGGTTAGGGTTAGGGTTAGGGTTAGGGTTAGGGTTAGGGTTAGGGTTAGGGTTAGGGTTAGGGTTAGGGTTAGGGTTAGGGTTAGGGTTAGGGTTAGGGTTAGGGTTAGGGTTAGGGTTAGGGTTAGGGTTAGGGTTAGGGTTAGGGTTAGGGTTAGGGTTAGGGTTAGGTTAGGGTTAGGGTTAGGGTTAGGGTTAGGGTTAGGGTTAGGGTTAGGGTTAGGGTTAGGGTTAGGGTTAGGGTTAGGGTTAGGGTTAGGGTTAGGGTTAGGGTTAGGGTTAGGGTTAGGGTTAGGGTTAGGGTTAGGGTTAGGGTTAGGGTTAGGGTTAGGGTTAGGGTTAGGGTTAGGGTTAGGGTTAGGGTTAGGGTTAGGGTTAGGGTTAGGGTTAGGGTTAGGGTTAGGGTTAGGGTTAGGGTTAGGGTTAGGGTTAGGGTTAGGGTTAGGGTTAGGGTTAGGGTTAGGGTTAGGGTTAGGGTTAGGGTTAGGGTTAGGGTTAGGGTTAGGGTTAGGGTTAGGGTTAGGGTTAGGGTTAGGGTTAGGGTTAGGGTTAGGGTTAGGGTTAGGGTTAGGGTTAGGGTTAGGGTTAGGGTTAGGGTTAGGGTTAGGGTTAGGGTTAGGGTTAGGGTTAGGGTTAGGGTTAGGGTTAGGGTTAGGGTTAGGGTTAGGGTTAGGGTTAGGGTTAGGGTTAGGGTTAGGGTTAGGGTTAGGGTTAGGGTTAGGGTTAGGGTTAGGGTTAGGGTTAGGGTTAGGGTTAGGGTTAGGGTTAGGGTTAGGGTTAGGGTTGGGTTAGGGTTAGGGTTAGGGTTAGGGTTAGGGTTAGGGTTAGGGTTAGGGTTAGGGTTAGGGTTAGGGTTAGGGTTAGGGTTAGGGTTAGGGTTAGGGTTAGGGTTAGGGTTAGGGTTAGGGTTAGGGTTAGGGTTAGGGTTAGGGTTAGGGTTAGGGTTAGGGTTAGGGTTAGGGTTAGGGTTAGGGTTAGGGTTAGGGTTAGGGTTAGGGTTAGGGTTAGGGTTAGGGTTAGGGTTAGGGTTAGGGTTAGGGTTAGGGTTAGGGTTAGGGTTAGGGTTAGGGTTAGGGTTAGGG